>ML219339.1:33426-61460 GCA_004785975.1 Popillia japonica | reverse complement strand
AAAAACTGGTTTTGGAAGCAATTTATCTGTTTGATGGCTTAGTTTGGAAGCAGCTTATCTAGTTGACGACTTGTTTTGGAGGCAACTTATCTGGATGAAGGTTGGTTTTGAAACAAGCGTATCTGATTGAAGCCTAGTTTCAACATTTTTCAAACCCAATTTGGTATATTATTTTAGAATTCCCAGTTCCTACCAGACAGGATGCTTTTAAAATTAGCGCAGAAGCAGATAAACTACTTCAAAAGTGTGTTTAGAACCAAATAAATTGCTTTCAAAATAAGTTCAGAATCAGACAAACTAATGCTCAAATTAGTTTGAAAATTTTCAAAAAGAACTCATGACGTCATCGACCCTATACAATCCAGCGCTGCACAAAATATGTCTTATCCAGAGGCCAGGTATTGCATCCAGTCTATACAACCTACCCATATAAAAGGGATTGTGCTCGTAGTTTGTTATTTACTGTTCAATTGTTGTTTTGCTACGTCTAAACCAAATGGTCATAATTGCTAATATATGTATGTAGTTAAAAGTCTAGTAGGTCTTCCTTTGCATCTTCATCAATAATTTTGTTAGAGACACATCACTAATAACATAACATAACATACATTGATTCTATACTTAACTGCAAACTTATTCGTGGTAGGTTGTGAAGAAGTGTACAACACATAAATTTTGAGCATCAGTATGTCGGGATGCCTTGATTGAATTTGCCGCAACCCCAGTCCAAATAAAGACAAATTTGATTCCAATAAGAGAGAGCATATGCATTCTCACATTTTACAGGAGTTTAGGGCAAAATGAAGAAGATTAACTAATCCCAATCGAAATAATGTGGCCAAAAGAAAAATTTACTGGGACAGGTTCTGGAATCTGAATCAACTGAAGGACATTATTCAGAGAAGAATGCATCCCAAAATTTTATAGGGAGTCATGGCCAGGTTTGCGCCATTTTGGTGCCACTATATCTTGTGGTGTCCTATTGGACGAGTTAGGACGACGAGAATGGATTTGGGCATCGACCAACATCATTTGTTTCATATATTTGAAGCTTGCCATTGGCATAATTGTGAAACCAATTTGCATTTTCGGTGGTTAGTCCTTAGAGCAGGATATGATGATAGTTACGAACTTCTTTAAAAAACCATGAGTTATATGTACATCTGCTCAAGATACAATTTATACTAATGGAGCAATTTATTTCTAGAGTAAGATTTATTACAATTGTCATAAAAGGTATGCAACATTTTTTCCTGCAAAAATCAGAAAACTCCACATGTCGGTGTAACACATCATGATATCAAATAACACAACTGCATTCAACCCCATCCAACACGAGTGTCACATTTATATTTCCAAGATCGAGCAAAGTGCATTTACGACAACTTTATCAGACCTATGCAGACATACACACACAGACATATACAGACAAACCCACACATTTTTTTCTATAACAGCGACATACAGCTATCGACCCACGGTAGCGGTGGTACGCGGTTCCGTCGTCGAGCTGTAGTAGTACATAGAGGAAACTCATTTTAATTACAAAGATTAAAAAATCGCTTAGGACGCGATGAAAGACACAAAGACCTCGAGGCTATGATATACGACAACTATATGCAAATCCATGAATAATTCTTACCTATGTGTTGGCTAGAGATAACTATTATAAATATGGGCGCCTTTCAGCCTGGAACGGAAGCAGCACTACTTACATATACGTCGGACGTGGTACGCGAAGTCGATGTAAATCAAGTAGTAAAGTCTTGTATGTTGGTGATGTACTTGGATGACGTGTGTAATGTAATATGTCTGATATAGCACAAGTTGGATTTTATGCGAGGAGCCGTGTTTTCTTATAAAATTTTAAAGTAATGCCAAGTGACGTTGATGGTGATTGGTGACAGAAACCATTGATGCATCTTTAATACTTAACCTCCTTCATTTCTTTTTCTAGTATAAAGGATAAGCTAGTTTAGCTGGCCCTGATTAATTGACGAGGCCACCATCTTCTGGTAAATTCCTTCTCCTTTTCAAAATTGTTTCAAAGTCTGGTAGAAAAAAAATAAGAAAAACTTCTTTTTGATCATACCGTCCTCCACCCCTTCCAGCCCAGGACTGATTGGAGAGTCTGCGGGAAATTAGCCCCTTCCTTTTTAGAAATACGAAAATTGGCGGAAAAAGAACGAAGAAAACAGTTTTTTTTGTCACGCCATCAGTTGTAGGTTGTGCCAAAATTTTCTGAACATTGTTCCAAATTTTAAACCTTCTCAAATGTTTACATCATGAAAAATTGAGCAACTTTTCGCCAACCAATCATAATTTTGACTATTGTTTTGAGGTATTTTAGTTGTTCCGTTGAAGCGTATTCAAAATAATTTCCGTATGGTCCTGAACATCCTTAAAATCTGAAAATTATGACTACTTCAGAGTCTCGTAAAAAATAATGAGCCTGAGTAAATTTTGGACAGTAGCATGAATGTTCTACGGAATTCATAGCCTGACCATTCCCTTTGTCTTTTAAAAACGTGGTCAGCATAGTCTTCTCCTCTGATTTTTGCACACAGTTTGTTGCCAAGTTTGACACCAAGACTTGTCTCCATGGATGGAATTTCCACTGGTTATGGAGCGTTCAAATTTTTGCTCTTCTACTAGAATGTGCAGCAAAATTCGCGAAAAAACCTTGCAATTACCTAAATCTTCATCAATCATGGCTCCCCACTGTGTTCCTAGTATTAGTTGCTAATCGTTAAACACTGATCTGTCCAAGCACTACTGGCTCATGTTCAATATTTTCCAGCACGGTTTCTGTGGACGGTCATCTCAAACGCAATTTGGCTTTCATCCATTTTTTGCCAGCCTAAATCCATACAAAGCGAACCTACACACATTGTTCTGACCAGAAACTAGTAGGTACTATATAACTGTATGAGTTTCTGTTCCTGTTTTAGCCTATTTGAAGCAGAAGTCAATATTTTGCGGCTGCTTCATGCTTTCAGGATGCACTCTGTCTAGAACAGGCTATTGAAATTACTACTATAGCACTGCGTCAGCAGCATTGGGCAATTCTGAAAACATCAGAGGTCTGATTAGTTAGCTTGCCTAACGTTAGTTCCTCCCCTTTACAAAATTTTAAATGCTGTTTCGGCTTCTAACGTTTCTTCTACATTGTTGCCGATTTTCTTAAAACAATATATGTACATAAAAGTTGGTTGGCCAATCATCCCCCTCCCTTTTCAAAATGAGAATAATTTTATTATTATTAGATGTTCCACATTTTTAGCCTTCCACTAAGATTGCCTTCATGAAAAATTGAGAAAAAAGAATTCTTGCCAGCCCCCCCTAAATAGATCATAATTTTGAAAGTTATTCCAAGTTGCTATATGTAGTTGGTTCGACTGGGTAGTCAGCGTGAAGCTAACCTCTTGCTTTTTGGAAAGTCAACATTTTTAATATTGTTCCATTGTTATGATTGGTCTACATTTTTTTTTTAGTAAGTTTGGTTAGACCGCCCCCCTCCACCCTCGATTTCCAAAATTAGATTTTTTTTTAATTGTTCCAAATTATTCTAAAAATTGCTCCAAATGTTTAAATTTTTGTGATGTTTGGTTCAAGAAAATATTGAGAAAATCGACTTCCTGCTTTTTAGAAAGTTTTTATAGTTGCTTCCAACATTTTTCCAATGTGTTAGCCTTCTATCACGTGTATTTCCCAAGAAAATTGAGAAAGAAAACCGTGGCACGTTAGTCCCCTCCTTTTCGGAAATTGGACATGTTTAATGTTGTTTTATAAGTATTTGCTTTACATTATTCCAAAGTTTTGTAAAATCATATTCGAAAATTACAAAGAAAAATGGAAATAAATATTTTGTTGTGACACAGCCCTGTCATTTTCGAAATTCAAATATTTGAAAATATTCCAAATTATTTTGAACATTGCTCCAAAGTACTAAGTTTCTGTGGTGTTTGGTTCATGAAAAAAAAAAAATGAGAAAAACGAATTTGCACGACTTCCTCCTTTTTAGAAAGTTTCTCTAATTGCTTCCAACATTTTCCAAAATTTTAGCCATCTGACACGTGGATTTCGTGTGAAAAGTGAGGGAAAAAACTATGGCACGTTAGTGTCCTCTTGTTCGAAAATTGGACATATTTAGTGTTGTTCCAGGATGTTCTATCATTGCTTTACATTATTCTAAAGTTTTGTAAAATCATATTCAAAAATTACAAAAAAATGGAAATAAATATTTTGTTATGACACAGCCCTGTCATTTTCGAAATTCAAATTTTTTAAATTGTTTCTAATTATTTGGAACATTGCTCCAATTTTCTAAGTTTCTGTGGTGTTTAGTTCCTAAACAAAAAATGAGAAAAGCGAATTTTTATTACTTTCTAATTTTTATAAAGCTTTTCTAGTTGCTTCCAACATTTTTAGCCTTCCGCCATATGTATTTCGTGAGAAAATTGAGAAAAAAACTGACATGTGAGAACTGAGCCTAGGTCCAACTCTAGGGGACTAACTTTACGCACCCTTTTCGGAAATTCGATATACATATTTAATGTTGTTTCACGGTGTTCTAGGTTTGCTTTATATTATTCCAAAGTTTTGTAAAACCATATTAAAAAATTGCAAAAAAAAATTAAAATTAATTAATATTTAAATATTCACTGGATCCTTTGGTGGGTCCAATGCTGCCATTATTAATAAGGGGCTAATAAAACTGCTTGATAGTGAATTAATGTTCTAGCATTTTATTGTCACTGTCTTATACTTTTCAAAATTCAATTTTTCGAAATTGTTTCCAATTATTCTGAGCACTGCCCCAATTTTTAACTTTCTGTTCAAGTTTTTCTGCTCGGTTTTTAGCCTTATGCCGCATTTAGTTCGTGAAAAAAATTGAGGAAAACCAATTGCGACATGTGTGGGGAGAGGGTTAGCCTGCGTGAAGGTAGCCACCATCTTCTCGAAAATTCGAAATTTTTTTTGTTGTCCTAGTTTGTTCCAGGGTTTGATAAAATATTAAACAATAACTCCACCCCCTCCCCCTCCACACACATTTTTTCAAAATTCAATTTTCAGAACATTCTAAATATTGAACCGAATTTCTAACCTTCAATTTTGTACATTAAACTTCATGAAAAAAAAATAGATTTGACAGTTATTTCAATTTATTTTAGCTGTTCCCAACATATTCCCAGATTTTTCTGGCATCTTCTACCATCGGTAGATCGATAGTCCCCACCTACAGTCTCATGTTTTCTGTCACTGTCTTCGAAATTCAATTTTTCGAAATTGTTTCCAATTATTCTGAGCACTGTTCCCAATTTTTAACTTTCTGCTCAAGTTTTTCTGTTCGGTTTTTAGCCCCTTATGTTGTTCGTGAAAAAATTGAGGAAAGCCAATTGCGACATGTGTGGGGAAGGGGTTAGCCTGCGTGAAGGTAGCCACCATCTTCTCGAAAATTCGAAATTTTTTATGTTGTCCGAGTTTGTTCCAGGGGTTGGTAAAATAATATTAAAAAATAACTCCACCCCCTCCCCCTCCACACACATTTTTTCAAAATTCAATTTTCAGAACATTCTAAATATTGAACCGAATTTCTAACCTTCAATTTTGTTCATTAAACTTCATGAAAAAAAAATAGTTCTGACAGATATTTCAATTTATTTTAGCTGTGTCCAACATTTTCCCAGATGTTTTCTGGGATCTTCTACCGTCGGTAGATCGATAGTCCCTACTTTCAGCCTCATGTTTCCGAAATTTGAAATTTTTTAGAGCTGTTCCACATTTTTCTGGATTTGTTGATTGACCTGGATTCCCACCCCATCTGCGATTTATCCCTTGCAAAAGCATTATTTGCCTAGTTAGAGAATCTAACAAGCAGTTATATCCTGTATATGAATAAATATAAATGCACCTAACACCCAATCCGCGCAGTCTATTCAACCCGCACCCGCCTTCTTCATTCCTTTTATTATGTTAACATAAAATATATTCCATGCTGCGATACTTAGTTTATAGTCTTGGGTGTATTTATGAAAGTTTTCAATTGTAGACGTCGAGACTGCAGAGTGGCTGTTATTTTTCTCCGAGTCCATGCTTTACCTCCATCTCTTTCATTCACGAATATCGGCTGACGTCCTTCTCGCACAATGTGCAACTGTTATCGATACATTAAATTCACATTTAAAACGCAGACAGAAATAAATTACGACGGAGGCTGCAACATAAAGAAAGTTTGTTTCTATTTTGGTTCCTCTCATTCTGCCCTATTTCTTCTTGTTTATTTTGGAAACGTAATTATGATTTTCTCAGTATATTTTCAATAAATGCTCAAGTAGAGTGGGTTGCCGTTGTAGGCACTCTCTTAATTAAACAAAACGTTGCCGTTTCCCGTTTTATTTAAAAAAAAGCTTATTTAATAATCGGCTTTTATTCCGATTCGCACAACTACGCCCGGCGCAAGGAAAGTTTTTAATTTGCGCTTGTCACAATAAATTACTTCATATTTATTCTATAAGGGATTAGGTTTGAATCCTTCCTTCCAGCCTGCTGTTTTTAAATCAGTTGGAAGTTGAATTGTACAAAATATATTATTAATTATTCATCAAGAAGTTTCACGTTTCACGTCGTAAAGCTACATACAAACAACTCCGCATAAGTTGCACATAAAATCACTAAACTAATTTATATACACACAGACACAACTGGCGACGATAATTAAATAACGGTAATTAGATTCTTTACGATCTAGTTTAGGGCGTCGACAACAGTTAAACTGCAACACTAGAAAACAACCAGCACAGTTCAACTCGCACAACATAAGCACACGAGTGCCTCGCCTAATTAAATACAAACTCAACCGACATTCTGTAAATACACACCATCGTCGATTTGATTTATTATATTTACATATTCGTCATCATCAACTATAACAGTGGCGCGGCGGTGTAGGTGTGGGGGATGGGACGGGAGGGTTGGTGCTGCGAAATGTGCGAATATGCGTGTGCGGTGACGGGTCGCACACGTGCCGCCATCTGCACAACAAATTGATAAGTTCGACGAACACCCGTCGAAGTGGAATAACCCCTTTCCGTGTATGTGTAGTTAACGTCAAATTAGATGGCGAGTGGTAAACGAGGAAATACAACGTCAAATAAGGATGAAAAAGAATTACCAGATTGGAAGGACTGGGAAGAAGGCCCTCTAGTAAGAGGGGGTGGGGTGGGGACAAGAATGGGGGCATATAGGCTGAACCTTGAGGCATATCAGAATAACCACTGCGATTAGAAACGCAATCTTCGATATTGGCTGACACAATGACTACTATGCTCTCCTTCCACAAACCCTTCAAGGTTGCCTTTGATTGGGATAACTGGAAAGTAAAACAGAAACCTGGAACCTTTGACATAGAAGGGTGAAAGAGAACGACATCATGAAGAATATATGATAGTAGGGCAAATACTAGCCAAATAGTGCCCGAAGGCGGCCACAAAAACACTAGCAGCTAATCAGATAACCTCAAATCTAACTTGAGACTACTTGAAAAACCTAAAAACTCTGGCAAAATGCAATAAAGTTACTTTGGTGTGGGTGCCCGGACATAAGGGCATACCAGCAATGAAGTAGCAAACAAACTGGGAAGAAGAACTGCTGCAACAAAATGCACTGGACCAGAACCAGGTCTGGCAATAACTAACTCCAAAAACGTTGAAATGCAGTTGCACAGGAAACGGATGACGGAGCAGCCATGCAAGCATTTAGCAGCAGATATGCTAGCTCTTAACCAAGTAAAGCTTAGAACAGTGACAGAATGAGTGATTGCTGGGAGGAACTGGCCTAACTGAACAGCATCGAGTATGTCGTCTTCTAGGTATTTGCACTTCCATCAACATTTCTGTGGGTCGGCGTTTACTCGAGCAGGCTTCGGCATATCAGTTTCCCTAAGACATCTTCCAATTGTTCCAAACGTTTTACGATTTAGTATTCTTCAACTGGGAAATTCATGACATCTTCGAACTGCAGCTACGCCGTTTCCATTTAGCAGCTAAGAAGAATTGGGAAAAAAACATTTCAATGAGAGTGGACTAAAACTGGACGTCTTCAAAACGGAATACGACATAGGAGCAGGTATATATAGAAGGAAGTCCAGAGAGAGCCTTTCGATAAGCTTCAGTAAGGACACAACGGTCTATCAAGCTAAGGAAGCAGCAATTCATCACTGCGGCAGAGAAGCAGAAAGAGGCCAGTTAAAAGCGTTGCTATTTTGTCGGACAGCCAAGCAACACTTACAATTAGAACGATTAGTTCAATGTTCAAGCATTGACTTTGAGATGATTTGGAACTGCGGAAGTGCCTTGTATGAGGTGGATTCCCAAAGGAAACTAACTTTGGTCTGTGTTTCTAGCCACAATGGTGTGAAAGGAAATGAGACAGCAGACGATCTGGCCAGACAAGGTTCGTTTCTTCGGCACCACCAAATCACAAATCAGAAAGTACATCAACGAATGGATACACAACAAGTCCAGGAAATGGTGGCATAGATTACCAAAAAAAGTTCCCAAAGAAACAGGAATTTACGAGAGACCTGCTCGGTAAAGACAGGAAGACTGTCTGAATGATGGTAGATATGCTGACCAGTCATTGTGGACTAAAAAGGCATATGCATAACATCGACATAGGCGAAAATGCTATTTGCAGATTCGCCAAGGTCTTCGTTTTAAGCCAAGGTTGGGTCATTTGGTCCTTTAACCTTCTAGTCTCTTGTTGTGTTCGCGGTCTAATGCCGCTGCGAGTGGGTAAGTGGGGTTTCGAGCCTCACAAGGTGGGCTTATCTAGGCAGGATTTGCTAAGCCTCGTAAAGAATCTTTCTTATGTTGACTCGTAGCGGGGGCCTGTCCGGATCCAACTCACCAAGATATTCAATAAGTGGGTTCTCCGACCGAGAGGCCCTGTCGAAGGTTTTTCTGGTCAGTGCCAAAGTATATTTGTTGAAAGGTGGTATTGCCACATCCCTATGGATCTGGGCATTTGACATAAACCAAGGGACTCCGACAATGATTCGGAGCACCCTGTTTTGAAGCGTGTTAAGGCGCTTGATTTGAGAAATGCTGGCACTGGACCAGGTTAGGGCACCATAGGTGAGATGCAGATTCTCCAAAGAGAAGGAAGAAACCCCGCTTCATGTGCTGCGCTATTGCGAGAACAAGGTTTCTAATAGTGGCTGTAGAGAACCTCACAGCGTATAGGTACATTAGGAAGCCGCTCTCAAGGACGATAAACCATGTGAAGGGGGCAAAGTTAGATCAGGAACCCACCCCACCCTAATCTAATCTAATGCCACTATTTGCAATTCTACGCCAGCTTACTCCCACCACCCGCCATCTAATTTAGTTCTTACAGTATATATACATACTAGAAATGCCGATTCACACACTAATATCCTTATAACAGGTGAAGAGCAAGACGGAGATGGCGTGTAAGGCGAGGGTGAGGTGTTAGTAATGAGGCGAGAGACGCAAATAGTTTTCATTTTAATAATTAAACCACCTTCATCCCCTGCTTCCTACACCTCATGCTTATCCTGCTGGATACCCTACCGTTTTCCTCTTCCTAATGCATTAGAGCTGGCGCCCTTTAAATATAAATCATTCCCTTATCATTATTACATCTTGCCTATGTTATATATGTACAGGTATAAACCTGTTGTATATATATATCTATATATATGTATATAAAGTGAGTAGGTGGATGATGCTGATGCCAACTTCCTCTTATACAACCTCCTGCGCGAACGAGCCCGCTACTACTCTTCATCTCCAGACGTTACGACCGCCCGCCATTTCGTTTTCCGTATATATCGGCGCTAATTATTAATTTTAATTTAAATTATTAATGTCACACTCAGGAAGCGTTAATATTTAATTCGATATAATATGTTTCTGCATGGTAACGGCACCTGTGCCACCTTTTCGGCGGGTATTTGGGCCGGGAAGAAATATTTTCGTTAAAGCTCAGGTGAGGCTAGGGATGTTAATGTATATACGTAAAATGAGGAATAAATTTCATTACATAAGGAGAAGTAAATAAATTTTATAAAAACTATTAAGAAATATGTACTATCGAGGGAAAAAGTAATGAACGAGACATCAAGCGACTCGCACTGGGCGGCTGTAATTAGAATTAGAGACTGATATCTAGCAGGTAAATGTCAGATAGAAAGATTCGCAAGAAATGTAAAGCGATATATTATAATTTCATTTACAATAGTTGCATTTACTCTTTGTATTAGAATTCTTAACTAGACTTCGTAAGCACAAGCTGTTGCTTTAGCAAAAGTAAATATTGTTTGCTATTATACAAGGTGTATATAAATTGTCGCAAAAGCTACTCGTAGCGACACAGTTTGTTCGAATTTGATACAGAATTCTTATGGTAAAATGTCGCATCATGCTTTATGCGTCCTCGGGGACCACATGAAACTAGCATCCATTTGGCAACACTGTAGTTTCATACTACCGTAATAATAGATAGAATACTTGCCAAAATTGACAAACCGGAATTACAAACGACAAATTGGATTACACAATTGATACATAGGGCAAAGCAATAAAAAAACACTTTATTAAAACAAAGATAGTAGTTTTGACTTTTCGAATGCATTTCTTGCAACAAATTAGCATCACTATTACCTACCGATCTGTTCAAATTGATGTCCGTCCGTTTGTAAACACAGTTGCAATCTACGAGGTATTGTTTGTATTACTCGTTCTAGCCTTTCCGGTGTAATTTCTAATACTGCTGGATAAATGTCAAAATTTGACACTAATGATTTTGATTGAAACCAAATAAGAAAACATACACATTGTCTTACAACGCTGCCAATTGTATCTTTCAAGAGAGGATGCTCACGAAGAAATGTTGAAAATAGACTCTACCATAACAAAAAAAAATTTCGATAAATTAAGAATAAAAAGTTTTCTAAATTCAAAATTGCAGCTGTCTGTACCGACAAATATCGAACACAAGCGCTTATTAAGAGACTAAAAAACCGAACTTCGTGAACCTCGTGAAGACGTATGAAGCATGGTACAATATTTTACCTTTGAGATTTTCGATTTAGAAACGAACGAAGAATGTCGCTGCGTATAGCTTTTGCGACAATTTTTACACACGCTATATATGGAAATATATATATTTTTATGACCTTTTAACTTATCTTATTATCCAGATAGTTTTTCCACTTGTTAGGTCAATGATACAAAAAATAAATACATTGATATAAGGAACATTAGTGTTATGATTATAAATTTACATTTCAACATATCTTAAATTGTCCAATATACTGTAAGCATAATCCTATATATCACTGAATTTCTTTGTCTGTAGATAATTTTGTTGATAGGCATGGCTAGTTATTTATTTATAATTTGACACTAAATAAATGTCAATTTTATTCCACTAAAGAAGTTGTTACGAAAACCAGATTATAAATTTTGTAAAGGTTTTGGAATAAATTTGACTTTTGTTAAGAATTTCAAGTGTTATCATTGACCTAACAAGTGGAAAAACTATCTGGATAATAAGATTATATATGGATAAAACGTGTATGTTTTACACATGTAAATTTTCAATACCATGATTCTATTTGTGGAAAAGCGAATTGTTTCGGATGCCTTATTAAGAAACGATTTAAATGAAGTAGCACTTTAAAGAAATTTATATTTTTTAATATTTACGGAATCACAAAATAATGAATTTAGTTTTAATTTATTAAAACATAGGTATAATAAATGTATTTTTCTAACCTTTATGTGCATCGATAAGCACAGTTCAGATATTTTTTACTTCTAGGTCAATTCAAACACTATTAATTCGATTAAAGATCATTTATTCCAGAACCTTTATAATTTATTAGGTGTTCGTTACAACTTCGTCAGTGGAAGAAATTGACATTTAATTCGTGTCAAATGATACATTACAAATTAATTCGTCCAATGAAATATTATTATTTACTAAAAACTTTGGGCCTAAAGTTATATAACTTATAATACAATAGATTACACAACCTCTTAGTTATCTTGTAAAGTTAGAGAGTTTCCAAGTACTTCAGGTTTGATTAGTTTTTGATTATAAAATTATAATTAATTTAGTTCAAAACTGTTAATTGTTATGTCATATGTTATGTGTTATAATACTATTACTTCCATTACATTATTAATCTCTTTAAAATTACTGTAAGTGAAGTAATTATTGAAACTATTAAAACTTATTAAGAAAACTAATGGTATAAATGTATTTACATATATTGTATATCTTTAAGACATATTGTATAGTTTGTGTTGTTTCAATTAAAACATTAAGCGAATGCTATGAAAATAATATTAAAGTTTCTAATTTTATAATTTTTGTAATTATTATTTAAACAACACGATAAAATAATGACTAATTTATCATAAAACTTTTTTTTCCTTTTATTAATTTATCTACTTTCTACCTGAATTCAGTATCATCATATTCATTTCCAATATATTCACAATTCGCGGAAAGGGCATAATATACGCGTTTTATTGCAGTTTGATGCATTACTTTTGCCCTCGACAGTACACAATATAAGTAATCCAAAGGTTGGTACTATCTGCGAAACTTTTGAAAAATTCTGACAGTTGACAGAATTTTGACACCAAATTAAAGATGATATCGTTTCTTCGTCATTCATATCTAACGAATAACAGAGACAATTTTGAATAATTTCGTAGGGTCTATTCCATGACAAGCTAAGTGAAACATAAAATTGTGAATTTCAGGAGTAGTTAAGCATTGTTTTGAGGACTAGCTATCTTAAATAAAACTGATCAATTAAAGAGGCTACTATTTTCTGGTAAATTCGGTCTCCTCTTGAAAAGTTGAAATTTTTAATGCTGCTTCAGGCTGTTCTGAGTTTGTTTTGCATTGGTTCAAAGTTTCGTAGCAAAATTTAGAAAAAAATAAGAAACACCGATTTTTTTTGCCGATAGCACCTTGCGCTCCTTCAATTTTTTAAGTTGTTCCATTTTGGTGAACTTTACTCCAAATTTTTAGGTTCTTGTCATGAAAAAATGTACAAAACCGGTCTTCTTTTTTCTCAAAAAAAAAAACAAAGTATGACATGTGCAAACTTAGCTCTCTCCTTTTTAAAAATATGAATACTGCCGAGAAAGGAACTGTCACCTCTCCAGTTGTAGGTTGTGCCACCATGTTAATTCATAGAAAAATTGAGAAAGTGTTTACTAGCCAATCTCCCACATAATCTCGATCTTCTTCAAGATATTCTGATGGCGGTCAAGACAATATATGTATATAAAAAGAATTAAAATCAGACTTATAGAGATTTCTAATTTCATGGGGAAATGTTCACTATAACCAAATTTCTCAAAAATGTTTTACCACTCCCCAACCTAACAATTCGTGAAAATGTGACTGATAAATTCCTGCTACAAGTTTTTAGCAATATTTAATGGCAAATTTTATGTTCCTAAACCAAATATTTTAAGCCATTCATATCCAGGGAAATGTTCTGAAGTATGAAATCTGTTGGGAACATTATTATTTCCTTTCGGCAATTAAACGGCAAAACGCCCTATATCGGCTGAAGTAAGACCATGGATTCTACTTGTCAGACATGATGTTAAAATTATTTGATCTTGACAAGGATAATTATATTTTTGACATACTTGCAAATTTTGTGACAAAAATTGTAAAAAATTGAAATTTTCTTTTTTTGAACATTTGACCATCATTTGATTAGACTTTTAACTGTAAGAAATCTTACAGTTACGTTTTTCAAGAACTTTGAGGGGTGGTGAGATGATGATTTTGGATTGAAGGCACATTCGCTATCACCAATCATACAAAAAAAAAAACAAATCCATTCTTGCATTGTGTCTTCTACTTCAAGCAATCAATTTTGGACATTCTGTTATACATGTCCATCAATTCGATCTGCCTTAACTTGACCAAGAAATTTAACAAGCTGATATGATAGATTCGCAAAAATCCTAATTTTATTTGCTATTAGCAACTTTGAAAAGCAAGGTTGAAAGTTTAGTTTTAAACTACTTAAACCCTCTATTGCAGAGTCAATGAGGAATAGTGCCTCATTCTATAGGCTGAATATTCAACACGTTTTCAAATTTGTCCAACTGTTTTTAATTTTCCCGAACTCATAAATTTATATCCAAATGAGGCACGTGATCTTCCGACAAATGACATTTTCTTTCAACATGATGGTGCACCTCCCCATTATGCAACACCTGTCCGTGCTTATTTAGATGAAGTGTTCCCGAATCGTTGGATAGGGAGAAGGGGGTCGATTGAGTGGCCAGCTAGATGGCCAGATTTGACACCCCTAGAGTACTTGTGGTGGGGTACTTAAAAAACAAAGTATACGTTAGTAGACAGGCGAATTTGGACGAATTAAAAGAAAGAATTCGTCAGGAGATGCATCGTATACCCGCTGAAGTTATTGACCATGTTCAACAATCGTTTTGGTTACTGTCAGCTAGCCCGCACTAAACAATTTCAACATTGTGCCAAAATAAGTCCTAATTAGAGTGGATTGGGCAATGTAAATATAAATGTCTTAAGTTGTTAATTTAGCCACCACCACATGATACCAATCTTCTGGCAACATCGCACAACATTTTCTTGGCAACATATTCCAACTCAAACATTAACTTTTTGGGGTAGTAGAGGTTCTACCATAATCGAAACAATAGGATTTTCCAATGAGAACAACCTCATATTCTATAAATTTACGTATACCGAAAGATAAACCAATCCTCATTTCAGAAGAAAACTGTGTCAAGGAGATCATCATTGTTTAGGTTATTTTGGAACCATTGATAAAATTCTACTCATCTCGGATAATCCACTGGAAGAAGCTGATAAAAAATATTGCAGGTGGTATGGCTGATAGTGCACGTTCTTTTTTTAAGAATAAGTTGACATGTGCCATTGGACAAATATCTCTGTTGGGTCATTACTGAAATGGACTACTTTGGCTTCGATATATATTAGCTGTACGTTTAGATGTCCGCCAACATCCAGTTTTTTTACCAACACTACCAGTCTTTCTAAATAACTGCAAAGAATTTCTTAGAGCCTTGTGTAAGGCATTACAGTCAAACACTAATTCAAGATATTCTTCACTAAAATCAGCCATGCATTCTGGAATTGGTTTGGATGATTGTCAAACTTTTCCACACAAGGATTTGAACAGCCGTTGAATTCTGTACAGTCTCCGACACAATTTTCGGCTGTACTTAATGGTACAACCTTTAATTGCAATATTTCTGAACTTTCATGCATGATATTTCCAGTTGAATTTAGAGCGTTAGTACAATTTGTGCTTTTTTGAACCTCCGCTGTCGTTCACATTATATTTATCAAGACGAAATTATCGAGTCAACAAATTAGTGGCAGCCAGAGATAAAATTCTGTCATCCTATTTAACCCCGTTTTCAACAATAAATAAAAAAGATAAAAATGGAACAAAATAACCCCATAAAGTCCTTCGACGATCGTAAATCTGAAACGTTGGTTTTCATCAGTTCATCTCGTTATTGCCTGCGTTTATTTTATTTCCCAACGGGCCCCCGTCGATGGTGCGAGAGAGCGAGCTTGGGTGGGCGAAATTACTATTAAAACACGCCCCGTACGTCACGCACATCGCATGTTTACGAATGTGGGACCGGGACGGCCGAGGTAAAAATCGCGATACATCCACACGTTGGCGCAGGGCGACCTTCCGATGTCTATGTGTCGACAAGTAGGTTGGACAGCATTGCCGGAGAAATGCGTACAGTACTCTGGAAAACGTGTAAAACGTTATCTTAACATGCATGACGTACGCGTTTGTTACCGCTGGTTAATTCATCAACTCAACTCGCGGCTGATTTTCCGTCGTGCCCGGACGATGATAACGCAAAATAACGAAATACACGCATATACACGTAATAATAAATATTATGCGAAACAATGGGCGACAACGTGACGTAACGAAAAACAACGTCGAATTAAAATCTCCTCACGTTAGCGTGATTTACGGATTTTATGAGGAAGCAAGACGGGAAATGGTTAAAATGTGTCTATAAATTCATTCATTCCTCTTGGAAACCGTCAAATCTAGACGCAGATGACTAATACCGTCTATTATATCTATACATATACACTACCGCCCAAGAATGAGAGATCACTGCGGACATTACAATGAACTGATACATGTTTTGTGAAACTATGGATATATTAGAATAAAAACATATTTTTTTTATAGAACAAACATTTGTTTCTTATAAAATACAAGAATATTTATAATAATAACCAGCTTTAGACTGTATATTTTTTTTGCAAATATGTGGCAATCGTGAGACTAGTTAGTCTCTTTCTTTTCTTCGCAACTAATTTTTAGTAAGTTGGGAGCTATGCTTGGGAACATTCTCCTGCTGCAAGTAAAATCCCTCGACAGTTAATCTATCCTGCTTCTCTTCCGAAGGAACAGCGTGGTGCTCCACCAGCTTTAAACTGTATATTTTTTTGCAAATATGTGGCAGTCGTGAGCCTAGTTTTTGGAGGATATCTACCGGTATAGGTTGCCGGGCATTCACTAATTGCTACCAGAGCAGCTTCTGGGATGTTGGACAGTGGTGTCGTACATTTCTGTCTAACTCTTCCCAACATATTTATGAGGACACCTTCTCTTTCTTTTCTTTGCAAATAATTTTTATAAAGTCGGAAGCTATGCTTGGGATCATACTCCTGTTGCAAGTAAAATCCCTCATCAATTAATCCATCCTGCCTATGTTCCGAAGGAACAGCGTGGTGCCCCAAAATGTTTTGACAATTCCTTCAATTCGATGCAGATCCCCGACGCCATTAAAGGAAAATGAACCCCAAACTAGCACAGGACCACCTCCATGCTTAAGGCTTGGTGCAACACATTCCGGCAACATCCTTTCACCAGTTCTTCTTTTAACAAAAGTGCGTCAATTAATACCGAATACTTGAAATTTGCTTTCGTCCGTTAATAGCACCATTGACCACATATTCATATCCCAATCTTTATGCTGTTTAGCCCATTCCAATAGTTTCATACGGTTTTGCGATCGTAATAATTGTTTGCTGGCGGCTATTCGAAGGTGCAATCCTGCTTCGTTAACCGCCTCTTCACTGTTGTGGGCGACACGGGATTTGTGCTGCGTTTATTTAACTGTGCACGAATTTCTGGAGCTGTCAAGCGTCTGTTTCGTTTAGAAATCGATGTCATTCTTAGACCCTCTTTGGTGTAGTCACTGTGGGTCTTCCGGAACGTCTTCCTGGTGCTGTGGTTCCAATTGCCTGATAACGTTTCACCATTCCTTGCATTTCCCGATAAGTTAATTTAAGTTTGTGTCCTATTACTCGTAAGAAATTGTTTTCTTTATGGAGAGTTATTATGAGACTACGTGTTACCGGACTTATTTCTCTTCGTTTTGCCATGATATAGCTTTTGTTTAATTTTTATTATTATTATTATTTTTTTATTTACGAAAGAATACTTCAACAATAGTTATCCATAAATTAATTTAAACAAAATTGTTACGTGTTTCGTTATAATAGCGTCTCTTTTAGATGTGATTGTAATTTCCTTAAATATTCCCATAAGAAAGGACAGTACAGTTTCTATTTTATTACTGTAAGTGAAACACATCGAAAGAGCGACTAATATTACCGATAGACCAGTGATCCCTCATTTATGGTCGATAGTGTATGTATATGTAAATTATATTTGTAATAAATTTAAAACATTGGTTTAAAAAGCAATTTACTGTAAAAAAAAGACAAAATGTTGAGACAGCTTTGCTTTCTTAATGATTGATGACAATGCATGAAATATGTCACAATCACAAATTTTGACAGCTCGGATATGTTATATACAAATGAGCGCAATACTTAGGAATTTAATTTTAAAAAATTACAGACCGACATAGAAGCTGTTAACGTACCAACTTGCCAGTGTTCAGAATATGAATTTCTAAGTTGAGTTAGGGTAATTTGACAACATTTTTCACAGACCTTCACAGGTGGTCAAACTCTGAAAACGTTGCGGATTGTTGTTCCATTTAGTACAAATTCGCCACCTCTCAAAGTAGTTGAAAAACGTAACTGTAACATTTCTATGTCTTATACCACATCTTGAAAATGTGGGTGATAATCAAATGATCGTCAAAGTGTGTCAATCGTTTTCTTGTTCAAATTTGCATACAGGTCGAACTGCATATGGCACAGTTTATTTATCCGTTTAGCCTAATGTAAAACTTCTTTTCCAAAATACCAATATTCCCCTCAATCATTCAGAAACTAATTTTGTTCCAAGTTTATGTGCAAGAAAAAATCCAAAATCATCATTTCATCAACCTCCGAAATCCCTGGAAAACGTAACTGTAACATTATCAATCTCAGATTACCTCTCGAAGATGTACATAATTGGGTAATCAAATAATGGTCTGTTTCTAGTTTTTACGATGTTTATCACAAGATTCTTAAGTTGTATATATTGACTACAGGTTAAATGAAAGTTGGCCAATCATTTCCGTAATTTTTATGTAATTTCTTGCCACATTGTGAAATGAACCTGTGGTAGGTACATGTTGGCTAGTAGGTGGAAATTAATGCTGTGATACAGTTCATATAATTTAAAAAGATCTTCAATGTGGTTATCTTCAAAATTTGAAGGCAATCTGTTCAAGTGGCCGGTAAAACAGAGTTCCACCACCTCTGGCTGTGTTATAATCAAGTATTATTCATTGGATTCATTATTACATGAGGCTTCCTTGTCGCTTTAGCATCAAGTTCATTCATGGCCCACATTCAAATCCATTACATCTCCATGCCAGGATACTATGCTATGGAGCTATTCTGAGGCGATCTGTAGAAGATAACTCGATGAAAAAGCTTACTGGTGTAGCAGCTTGGAAAGGTGGACTTGAATGGGCCACCACCTGATATTTGTCAGCTGGTGGCCTCCGAGGGGGTGAATGACTAACATTCTGCAATAATCGATTAATTTACCTTTCGAATATGTAGTTTAGTGCTGCAGATTTTCACTACTGTAGGTTATTACTGCGTTGAAGTCGTTCGAGTGGTCTTCAGGACGTTGCCAAAGACTGTTTTTAGAAACAACAGTCGAAAGACTTCAAAATAATTCAACACCTGCTTGAAACTTTAGACTTTGAGGGAGAAAGGAACGCAACCAAAAAGTTGCAAGAAGCTTAAAACGGTGAAATATTATATGTAGCTGCCATATGTTGCAAGCAAAATTTTGAAGAAAGTAATCGTTTTGAGGAGGAGGAACTCATACTTGGAAAAAATTATGGCATTTATTATCTCCGAATTGTATTATCAAAGCAAGCTTTAACATAACTGAGTTTCAAATGTGAATCCTGCCAGTTTTATTATTTGAACGACCCAGTGAAAACGACTAAAAATAAGCTCAAAGCCAATTTGGCAACTTCAATACTTTTGAAGCAAACCTTGTTAAGAAACCATTTACACATCTTTGATAAAATGATTTCTAAGGTAAAAATGCAAGGAGGGTTGCACAACTTGACGTTAGACTATCGTACTTTAATACAGCAGCATTATTATATAGATAAAGGAACGCATTGAGTGTATAGAAGAATAAATAGTCCGCAAGAGATATATTTCATCGCCGATGCCATTTACACTTTCGCGGCGAGCATTTATACCCAAGATTTATATCTAAATCATATTTTGAATTGGAAATTATTTCCTATTATTGCAGTTTATAAATACGAAACGCTCGGATAGGAAGGTGTTATTCCAGTAGTACATATTTAAGATTGTATATTATAGATAAGCCCGTATAAATATATATATGTAGTCCTATATACAGGGTATATATAGTGTTAACTTATAACGGAAACAGTACTGTATATAGAGATTATCTGGGAATTATTGAAGCAAATAGAGGTTGCTTTACAGAAAATGTGAAAATAAGTAATAAATTAAATAAATGAGGGATGTTTATGCTTCTTTAATAAATATCTTCCGGAATAAAATTCTTGTACACTACGATCAAATTTATGAACCGTAGTGTACCTACATATATACATACATGTATGTAGTATTGCAAACGAAGAAACAATAAAAGCATTAATTACATTCATGACCCCATTATGTATCGATGCGAAATCTCCTACAGGAAGCTAGAACAGTAATTAAAACTGGTTAGATTGCCGTCGGGGGGTCATTTTAGCAATTTACAAGAACACGCGTCGGAACCCCGATAGCGATCTCCGTTTTCAATTTTTCAAGCTTTCGTCGACGGCGAACGGCGTAAAACTGGGTAGTGCTTACAAATAGTGCTTTCCGGACCTTCCCTACGTGGAACTTTAACGGCGACGGGGCGATGTGGGTGTTGCGGTTATGCAAAAAAAAGGTTTCAGCGTGTATACATGCATATAACAATCAAATGTAAAATCTATTGTTGCAGTTTTCTCCTGTCATAGGTTACTAATTCGAAAGGATAATAGAAGAAGTATGATGAGGAGTTGATTAAATTAAAGGTTTTATGAAATAACTTGATTTACAATCTCATAAACAAAATAAAATATTTCTAATACAACCATTTTATACTAAAGCTCCAACGATTTTGTTCAACAACTAAGGAAAAACAATAAAATTCATCGTAAATCAAAGTTATGTCGTCTTTCTTTAGAGTGCTTAGACAAAATAGTTTCCCTTGTTGTATTATGTGATACCGTCCGTTGATGATGCAGACATTTTTTTTAATTATTGTCTAGTTTGATCTAGATACATAATATTTGTTTACAGGTTTGCAGTTTAATTTTATTTTTGACTGAGGTCAGTGCATAGGTTATTGCTTTGATTATCTTTTTCAATCTTAGTTTTTAAATGTGTAAATAAATGTCGGTAAAACTGTGAATCTTCCATAGAAGTAATAAGTTATTTTTGGTCACAATTGAGACGGCTGTTACGTGGGATAACATGTCTCACAGATCCATATAGCAGCATTGCAGGAGAATGTCATGCGAATCAGTATGCTGACTCAAAGGAGTTACCATTTTGGTGTCAATGCAGATTTTATCGCTGATTTTCATCAGTTCGGAAGCGTTGATAAATTAAAACTGTCATCAGATCGAGAAGCCACATGCATTAGATTTAAGACAAAAAAGCATTTCAAAACAGTCGATCCTGTTGTCCAGCAGCAGATCCCTGACACCGTTTATTTTAGAGAGAGCGTAGAGATTACAAGAGGACTTGGCGAAAGAATTAACAATTTTTTGCGGATCATTCACAGGAGTCTCATTAATTAACATTTTACCAGAAATGTACGAAGTTCTATGTCGACTTCGAAAAGAGACTACAAGTGCCTTAGGTTCTGTTTGAATAATACCTTCAAACTTTCAATAAGTATGATCTATAGCTGTTTGCTGCTAACTCCTTTGTTAGTCCCTGAAAACTACTGAATTCTCGGTAGAAGGGATATCACACAATTGAGCCATACTCCAGTTTGGGCCTGATGAAAGAAAAGTAAAGGAACAATAGAAGTTTTTAATGTTATCAACTCTATCCAGGCCATCTCTTTGTTAATGAGTTTGTGTTAAAAGCTAATTTCAATAGAATGTCGTTAATAAAAATTATAAAAAAGTGTAGGTCCTAAATTTGGTCGTTGAGGAACTCCATATGTTGAAAAAATACATGTGACTTAGGACCCTGGTATTCTACTAACTTTTTTCTTAGGATTTAAATAGAATTATTAATCTGGATGCAAGACCAAGAGTATGCAATTTTGTTGATAGAACGTAGTGGCTGGTAAGATCAAATAATAGCCTTTGAAAGTCGGTACAGCATACGTCAACTTCTTCGTGCAAGATTCATAATAATGGAACGCTTGCTAATAAGTTGAGAAATAGAAAGAATAGATTTGATGGAATTGGATATGTTGTAGTGTCAAATATCTTGGGTTTAAGTTAAATAGGTAGTGCAAGGGCTATAACACTCTGGCGGAGGAAAGTGTATAAATTCCTGAAAAGTTTTTCTGCATTATCACAATTGACATTTCTTCTTATCAAGAAGTTGTCCAAATTGCGGAAAAATTTGTGGTCAACTAGATCTGGTGAGTATGGATGATAATGAGACAGTCTCAACTGCAATTTCTGTAAATTTTACGAACGGTTGACAAATCTGAGTTGTTTTCCTTTAAGCTTTAGCGTCATTCATTCTAGTTGGTTAGGGGAAGCCAGTTCAATTTTTGAGGTTCAATTTTTGAGCAAGTAACTCTTGTTTTTCTGAATCTTTTTGACAAGAAAAGTAATTTCCAATATAGAACAATTCTGTCAACTCGTCAATGCATTTTTGTAACAAATGTCGTTTGCATCTTAAATGCTTCACAATATACCACATGATTCACTATGTATGTACCATCGCATAGTACATATTGAAATAGTCTGGTACATAGTGAAGCGAGAATAAGTATGCTGGACTTGATTCTTCCACCAATACTCTTTTCGCTTTCTCTCGTTTCTGTTTTCTTAATTCTTTTGCTCTTTCCTTTTTCCATTTTAATTGATGAGCTAGCTCTATTTCTTCTTTGTTTGGAGTATCTGTCAGAATGGTAGATTTTGCCTTTCTTCTTCTAGTTATTTTATTTTCTTTAAATGGAGCTTTTAAATGGGGAGTTAGGGAAACAATACCAGATTCTTTGCACAATCTTAACACGTTGACATCGCAAAGACTTTCATTGATGTCAAGGATCAAAAGAACTTTGTTTTCTAGGGAGCACCGCACATATTGGATAAAATGTCTTATAAACCTTAAAAAATTCGCTGAAGTCATCCACTCCGCCGAGTGAACAGCTCCCGCAGAACTAGCGGGTGCTCCAGTCAGCATATGTGCTTTAAAATCACGCAAACGAGCCACCAGCAGATATTGTCACCAATATCCCTCTTTCTTCGCTTGTCATTTTTCCAATTTGTTTTTGATGCTTTCAAGCTAATATTTTCGGAGGTTTATGTACAATAAATACTGCACGTTCATCGCAGTTATATATTTGAAAAGAAGCAAAATGATATTATTCTATTACTTCACTTAAATTTGTAAAAAATAAATTAACATTTGCTTTGTTAAAACTTGTAGCACGGCTTAAACTGGTTGCTTCTGGCGTTCTAAGACTAATATCCTTATGTCGTTGTCTAAATAAATAAACCCAGTCGAGTCCTGCATATTCCCTTTCAATCCATGATTGTCGAATAACTTTGTTATTAGCAACGACATAGCGTGATAGCATGATACAGGACCAGAAATTGAAAAGTAACCCTATTGCGCATATTGAGCCATCGCAACTCTCCCAGTCTATAAGTTATGCTATCATATTTACGTATACGGAAGATATACCGCATGCATGCATTTTGTACTTTTTGCATCCTACCAGCACTCACGGCATCTACACAAGGACCATAAACAACACACAGATAGGTAAACAAGGACGAAAAGCACGAAATTTTGACACAAAATGGCCTTCAGTTTTACACTGAATATGGATCTGAACGGATATAGGAGCTTTAAGTTATTGTATGCTCTCCCCAAAATGTTCGAAGTATATTTACGATATCTGAAAGAGTTATCTATAATTAATCCCAGATCTTGGGCCTCAGAAACTATTTCGATAACGTTCTTTTTCAATACAATTACAACGTCCTTATCCCTCTCCACGTCTCGCTCCCTGCCGAACAGCAAGACCTTTGTTTTTGACGGATTTAGAATCAACGAGTGACATGCAGAAGAAGAGTCAATTAATTCCAAATCCTTTGTTATTTTCTGAACAGCCGAACTAATTTCACCGATAGGAAAAGATAAATAAATTTGGGTGTCATCTGCATACATCTGTATATTAGAAAAAGTGACAGACTTTGGCAAAAAACTGCTGTATATCGAAAACAACAACGGCCCGAGTATTGAGCCTTGAGGAACACCTTTATTTATTGAAACGGGAGACGAATTATGGTCTTGAGAGCGATCACTCAGATACGATCGCATTAGCTGAACTGCCGCATCATCACAACCAAAGTGATGTAGTTGCGCAAATAGAATGTTGTGATTAATAGTATCGAAAGCCTTACTGAAGTCTAGCAATACCAATAAAGTCAATTTACCTGGATCTCTAGCCTCGATAATATCATCTGTCACTTTTAAAAGTGTGGTCACACAACTGTGACATGAAGTTTGAAAGCGTATATGAATGCTATTTCACTATGTACCAGTTCCACTATGTACCGGTGTATATTTCTGCTGTGATCGATAAATCTGGTTCCATGAAGTTGTAATGAACCACACCTGCACTAGACCATAATACTCAGCAGTACTATCTTCTGATAAATACTACACTTTGGAGTATATTTTGAGGTGGGTCATTTTAGATCCATTCCTCATCATAAGTAATTATTCATCAATCAAGCTTCCAAACGCTTTTGTTTCTGATTTCCGTTCAGTTCATGGGAAACCCACTTATCCAACGTTTTTTCTTCCTTGATTTAGTGAACTAAATGAGTTGGTATTATTACAGCAAACTTTAACGGTAATTCATCAGCAGTTTGAGATAGGTTAGGCTCAACGGTGGCCCTTAGTACATCATTATTGACCTGTCATTCTGGGCGATTGCGTGATTAAAGAAACATGTTCAAGATCATTCATTACTAAAATTTTTGCAGCCAACATGAACTCTATAGAAAAAGAACAAAATATGGAGACCTATACGATATAATATCGTCAAAATATGATAAGATAATACAAAAGATCTGAATTGTTATCAAACTTAACGGCAAATTCGATCTATTTGCGGACCAAACTTCAAAATTACAATGCAAATTTACAATTTACATCCAATATACTCGTACATAACATATTAAAGCGCATGCATACATTTAGTATGTAGCATCCGTACATAATATTCGCGTTCGTGTATGCGTATCCATTTCATTGGTTTAGAGAACTGGGGGGAACATCCTGAACACAACGCGGACGTGATAAAGTTTCAGACATTAATTACGGAACGCCACCGACGCCACCGTCGCGTTTGTTGCTAGATTAAAATGAAATATCGACAGTGATATATTAACATCCGAGCAATAGCAACCAGCTAGCACTAGCAGTAGTAAAACAATATTGTAATATATAGTGGTGGTATTGTCTTTCAATTTGCGTAATATCGAATTTATATCGAAATTCCTGCGACACATCAATAACCGGTCACCTCATACCTCTAACCGTTACAGTCAGAAGGGGGTATAACACCACCCCGATTCCACGATGCATTCACATATTCGCGTGTCGCAGAATTACTACTAATTACCATTAGCTGATTTAGTTGCGGACCGATCATCTATCGACCCATCCCTCTACATAATTCCCATTGTTACGTTTAATGGCGTAAACTTAAACGGGTGAAAAAAATGGCGCCCTCTAACTCTGCATAACTGGAGGTGTCCTCCGCCTTCCTCCCCTGAATGCCGTATTACTTCGGTGGTCGGCGATGCTGGTGTGTATACATTGAGAGGGACCCGGCGAAATTGATTTAGCTAAATTATTGTTATGACAAGCACTAGTGCAAGGCATATTTCATTGTAAATGGTCATAGTTGCAGCCAATAACTACAATTACGGTAGTGACAAGACGAGATACATGGTCGGTCCTCTCGAACCATTAGTTATCGGACAAGTCTCCAATTAACATTTGCGATAACGAGAACTACGAGCTAGCTGCACGGCATCGTACCAGAATTGGGTGGTTCGATTCTCCTTCTCCTCATTCGAGCAAAGTTCGATACGGGTACGTGCTGCGTATCTGCAGTTAAAGCCGATTTGCGAATGGATGGTGATGATTCCTATTGATGTTAGCTGTTTCGTCCTCTGTTATCGAGAATTTGGCCTCAAATCATCAGATCTGCAGGTGGGGATTTCTTTGGTTATTGCGGGATCATATTCTACCATTGAGAAAGGTCGTTGAAAGTCGGATTCGTGACGTGACAGCCACGGTCTCATGTTGTGTTATAAGTCAAAATTCAAACCCTAACATGAATGTTGTTGTGTTGGTTGGTTCCTTGCGTCATTAATCAGAGTTGGTCAGAAAATTAGTTAAAGAGAATATGAAGTTTGGGTTTTTGTGCCTGGTCTTGTACCTCAATCAATTAGCAACTTAATCTTGAAACTTGATGGGGGTTGGTCATGTATTTGCTGGCCATTCATCATTGCATACACACAATCTATTAGTTTCAATTGGTCTCCAAACATCGGAAGAAGCTTAGGACCTTCTTGGAGGTAACAGCTCCGAGATTCTTCTTGAGGTGATACCTCAGAGAGCCAGAACCACCGAATAAAACTGTGAAGGTGGTGGTGTTGGGCTCCAGCAGGTATTTAGCCACAGTTTCTGTAAAAGTAACAAACTGTTTTGATAGTCTTAGTTTTGAAAAAAAAATTGATTGGCTTTTCACTATAGGAAGCGACCTCCAATATGCCTTCTTGTAAGATTACATTGGTTCTGGTCCAATGAATCGGAACTGTGCATCTTTTTTTGCAAGACCATCAGGAGTCCTCACACCCTCAGGTGCTCTGACATTCAAWTCGGAGTAACTTAATCTTGAGGATCGATGGCGGTTGGTCATGCATTTGCTTGTCATTCACMACTGCACCCACAATCTACATATTACTCTCAATTGATCTCCAAGCATCTGAACAAGTTTAGTATCTTCTTGGGGGTAACAGCTCCGACATTCTTCTTGASGTGGTACCTCAGAGAACCAGAAYCGGTGAATAAAACTGTGATGGTGGTGGTGTTGGRCTCCAGCAGGTATTTAGCCACAGTTTCTGAAAAAGTAACAAACTGTTTTGATAATCTTAGTTCTGCAAAAATTTTTGATTGGCTTTTYACTAYAGGAAGCGACCTCCAATATGCCTKCTTGTAAGATTAYATKGGCTCTGRTCCAATGAATCGGAACTGTGCACCTTKTTTTGCAAGACCATCASSAGTCCTCACACCCTCAGGTRCTCTGACATTCAAATCRKARTAACTGTTTATCTCTGTCCCMGAATARTGAAAAACTAGCTTCGACTCAAAGGTGYACCTTTTCAAATATTTCTAGGCATGCTCAATAGMGCATTTTTTCTMTTGAAATTGAAATATTGAAAAATTATTGGRCTTGCASSTAACTACACCGAAATCTTARGTSTGGGACCGTAGTAGCCTCTTTCCATTCCTGTATCTGTTTTGGCTTCGGCCGTACACCACAAAGTTTGCTGGACTACCACGTTCAGCGGTCTTGTATTACCACTCCAAATTACTGGTCAAAGTCAAATCGTGGGCTCAGATAATCCGTTTGTTTCGCCAGCTTTCCCAAACCTTGTCCAAAATCGCGGTCCACTGTGTTCTGATTGAAATTCCAGTCTAATGAGGCCCATCTCTAGCTTTATTCTTCACTTGCAGGTGCAAAACGATTAGATCTGGCAGCACCTTCATTCTCGCCGATGTTGTTAAATGTTTTCTAGAGAATGCACAAAGATGCTCAGGCTACAATTTGGGCATCTATTCAAGTGGAGGATAAATTTAAATGTATCAAAATTTTCATAAAATCAAATTCGCTTCTGGCTCTAATTTCTGAACCAAATTTTTGGATTTTGGTACTTTGACAAATCTTGGAATAAATCAAAAATAGAGAAGTTCGTTGGCAATTGTTCGAGCAAGTCCCTACCAGGAAGACATTAAAGCAGGCGGAATACCCAAAAATGGAAAAAAGATGATATGTATGTAGCTGCTTTTGCACACAAAGATCCAGGCATATTCCTGTGTCTTTTGCTATTCTTGCTGCCATGGCGAAAAAATGTATGCAGACATTTTTGGTATGGACAATTCTGTAGCAAGTAGAGAATGGTTGGCAAAACTTAAATCTAGACATGGTTTGAGGCGACTAAGAAAAATTATCACGTAAT
>ML219339.1:21888-33416 GCA_004785975.1 Popillia japonica | reverse complement strand
ACTAATTTACATTTTCATTCCGATTTCTTTTGTCCATCCTCGCATTAAATGTCGCACAACGAAATCAACAAACTACATTTTAACGACTGTAACTACCAGCAGGGTACCCGCCTCGCCATAATTTCTAAAGACGACAACTAACCTCATAACAGTTTCCGCTGAAACCGTAATAGTTCCTCACTCAATCTCGCGGAAAAATTATACGAAGGAAAATTAATATCCTTGCAATAATTCCTATCAGTCGGAGCGAAATGCGCTTGTACGTAGCGGGTGGCCGCCACCACTTTTCCGCAAGCATCTCTACATATTGTGTACGAGAGGAAACTATCCTTTATTATACAATGTTCTGTTGTCGCTCACGCGGAATCAAATGTGCGGAATTAATGCCTTTCCCGTTATATATACATTGTAATAATTGCGACAGTTTTTACGGCCAGAAAGATATAAAACTTGTTTAATTAAATTTCGTTTTAAACGCATCGCCTATATTTTATAGTTTTACGCGGGCGTTTAGCTCAATGCGAACGCGAAGCGCACACCAGCTCGGGGGTAGCCGGATAATATACAGTATCAGAAAAGAAAAAACAGACGAATAACGCGCCGAACCGACGATGTATTATATTATAGCTTGAGCGTAACAGAGCCGTATAGGTTGAAGCGTTTAATGTAATTATGGGCGAGAGCATGTATTACTTCTAAATTGTAAACGTAATTTCTTTCTTTCTTGACGTAAAATGTATTACAATTTTGAAAATATCTAGTAGACGAAAGGGTGGAGATAGATTTTATACAGCGAGAAGATTAGGTTTTTTTGTGTAATTTAGTAAGGAGAGGTTGGCGAAACTGCGAAGGTTCTAAAAAGATGTAATTCTGACAGCTGTCAAATTTAAATTCAAACATGGCCGCTTCTGATGAAGAACGATTTTAAACTGCGATGACTGATACTGCTTCGTAATTTTTCGTTAATCTCCAGACAACGCATTAGGGTGGGGCCCTCACTACTTTCCTATTAAGTCCTCAGCTAGATGGTGGTTAGTTCTTGATTCTCAGGAGATGCCTTTTTTTGCGTAATAGCTTCAAACCGGTACTGGATCTCAGGCAGAATTAGAAGCAGTCGTTAAAAAGGTTACAACCAAGGAGGATAGTGATCCAGATCCATTCGAGGATAGTGGCAGTGATTGGGGGCCAGATAATCTGCAAATGGAATAGATGGAGGATGATTCAAATTAATGAATTCTACAGGGTCCGGCACTGAAACTTTCTTTTTTCAAACATAAGAAATAAACGTATACATTGCACATTTTAGATTCTCTTTTATTGGATCTATGCACTAACATGGAAAATTTGATCATGAACAATTTTAAAAAGAATATTTGGTAAGTGTTCACTGTTGCTGCCGATAATTTCTGACAAGCACGTGCACAAGTGCAAGTGGACACTCCCCCGCATAGCAACCGGTATGTTAGCTATTTAATCACGAATATTGCTTTTAATGTTTCCAGGGTTGCAGGATGGTTCTTACAGATTTAAGATTTGAAGTAGCCCCATACAAAACCACATGGGGCTAAATCTGGCGATCGTACTGGCCCCGAGATGTCACCGTTATTGGATATAAGTCACCCTAGAAAATTCTCACTCAAAACAAGCATTAAATTTCGTGATGTGTGGGGCAGTCGGCCCATCTTGCTGACACCATACTTCCCCAACAAGAGCTGGCAGAAAGAAATTGCCAATCATGGCCGCATAAAGCTTCGAATTTACCGTTACCATGCAATCGTCCTCCTCAAAAAAATGTATATTTTTTTTGTAACCCGTTTGGACTTGGTACTGCTGTGTTCTTTTTGTTTACAACAGGTAGCAGAGACCACCTGAAGTGAGGACACCGGCCGTAATAGACTCCCTCACCACCACCATCACTGGAAATCCTTCAGGTGAGGCCATCTGCCTGTTGTG
This sequence comes from Popillia japonica, assembly GCA_004785975.1. Lineage (NCBI taxonomy): Eukaryota > Metazoa > Arthropoda > Insecta > Coleoptera > Scarabaeidae > Popillia > Popillia japonica. The sequence goes on along the minus strand of ML219339.1, from coordinate 31,463 downwards.
GACAGGAGGCCCAGCAGTGTATAAATGTACGAAGGATTCATTTACATTAACAATAAAAATAGACTGTTGTTAGTAGATGAAGTTTTTTTATCTTCAATAAGTTGTTATTGTGAGTTTGAAAAAGTTGTTTTCTTGCACTCTGCAATAACAGACATCAGGCCAGGTTTGTGCCTTTCCCTTTAAAAGGCCTCTGGCGCCCAAATTCTTGTGTTTTTTAAACATCGTTATCTTCGCTGATATTTGCAAAGAAACAGAAGACCTACCAATTACAAATCCGATCCTAGAGATTAGAATACAGATAAAAGGTAGTTATACTTATTGGCGCCCAACGTGGGGCACCAATCAGTATGTAGGATTGGCGCCCCACGTTGGGCGCCAATAAGTATAACTACCTTTCATCTGCACTATATTACCCTGGGATGTGAAAATGTGCCTCATCACTGAACCACACAATTGCGTCACGAGGTAAATTCTGATGTGTGTGAGTGTGTCGCATGATGTTTGTCGTGAAACCAAATCATGTTTGAAAAGTTATTGTGCGACTACCATTTTATATGGATGAAAGTGAAAGTTAACATAAAGAATTCGACGAACGGAACGATCTGGCAACCTCAGGGCAGCCGCATGTTTTGAAGAAGAGCGCTTAGGAGATCGCAAAAAAAATCTCGTACTGTCGCCTTGATGTTTGTAGATGTTCTAACAGTCCGTGCTGCTCCTGGGCTCTTGCGAAACACATTTTCAACTGTTCTGAACGCTTCCACCCTCGATAAGATAGATCCCCAGGCAGGAACAGTACGACCATCTACTGGCGTCGTGAAAAGTGAGTTTGACAAAGAAATTTCCACATCAACGTTCTCGACCAAAAACACAATCGCGCCACAACTAGGTCAGTCGTGTCACTACGTCTAAATGAAAAAAGAAGGTTTCAATGCTGAACCCTGTATTTGTATGAGAAGTTGCTTAAAAATGAGGCAAACTTCAACAATCTCGCCCATCAGCCTCACTTGAAGCTTGCAAAAAAACTCAGATTTTAGTTAAACCCAACAATGTAAGTCTGAAATGAAAGAATGCTCACTAATGGACAGCAAAACCACCCAACAGGGGAGAGAGAACTGCTTCAAGAAAGCTAGTCCATTTTGTATCAAGCCCAAAAGGTGAAGCACACTGCAAGATAATTTTTATTTTCTTTCTCTCGTGCTATTCTCAATATAATCTTACTGCACACCTGCCACTTACCACAATAGAAGAACTACAAGTTCTGTTTGCAATTTTGATTCTTTCGGCTGCTAAAAATGATAACCATTTAGCTGCAAGAAATATGTTTGATGCTACGATTTCGGACTCCCCCTATGGAATTTGCATGAATTGTGACAGATTGATGTTTTTACTGAATTGTCTTAGGTTTTATTCTATAGAAGCAAAGCAGAAGAGAACTATCATCTAACACACTATCAGCTTAGCCGACCACTGACGAACAAGTCTTGGGTGTTCGTAGGTGGTGTCCATTCTTCATATACATACCCAAAAACCTGCAAACCTTCTAACAGGAATGCAACCATGGACAATTGGTTTACATCCGTTAGTTTAGCAAATGAATTATTCCAACATCGTTATAAACTCACAATAGTAGGAACACTATGAAAGGATAAAAAAGAAATTCCTCCAGAACTGTTGGTCATAAAGCAGCGAAATGCAAATACATCAATGCTCTGTTTTGAGGGTGGTGAAATTATAACAGAAACAGACAAACCAACAACCAATTGTCCAGAACTGCAACGAGACTAAAGCTGGTGTCGACACGTACGACCGAATGTGCCCGAAAATGGGCTGCAACAGGAAAATGAGAAGATGACCTTTGCCATGGCCAGCATTAATTTTTTTGTTACTTATTCTATGAATATTTTAAAAGAAGGGGAAAAACTTGGTGCAACTATCAGCCTTTTAAAAATTTGAAATTCTGACAGCTGTCAAATATAAATTTAAACATGGCCGTCTGTGATGATACTTCGGTTGTCACAACTTCCTCTGACAGCAAAGTCATCCCAATTGTTATCGAGACAATTGCAATCTGAACTAAAATTGAATATTGGCGCCCAATACATAGAACAACAACGAAAACGCGGAGCATCTCGCCGAATGCTGGGTTTCGTGGTTGGTACGAGCGCCGCGCACGCCTCCTTTGATGTGATGACATTTGATTATGTTGTAAAAATGGCATTTCGCCGACAGACGGACTACGTTTACCCATAAATCTTCTCGGAAATTAGATTTACACAAATTTTAACACGTTTCCCCGACGGAGATCGCGGAGTGGAACGGCGCAAAGTAAATAATCTTTGAATATTGCGGTTATTTTAAACACGCGCTGGTTGAGCGCCTGTATCTGTTTATTTGAGCTGGCGTCGAGAACTAATTCTCGCGCCCGTTTAATGGTATTTATTAATGGATTGTTTATTAATGTTTAGTTTATTTCATTATAATTGTACACTATACTAGTGGACTAGCGTATAGATCTCAAGATAGCGAGTCGGCGGACGAGCACAACATCAATCAGGATTGATCCTCCGCTAGCGATTACTATTCATCTGTTAATCGCCGGTCTTATTGGTCTGTTTCACATTAAATCGGTCGACGAGCGAAAAAGATAAATCGAAGAAAAATAAACTCTCGCCTTCTTTCTTTCTTTTCTTCTTTTTTTTTCTGTAGCCGAATGCCATCTTGTTTTAGTGCGATCTGTCGATTAAATACAGCATTAAAAAGCGCGCTTTCGAAAATTAATTCCTCCGTCCGATTGGTATTTATAAACATCGCCGTACTTTGTATGGGAATATAGGAGAGAGATCTTTACATTCATGCGTTAAGATTTCCGAAACGAATTAAAAGCTAATTCTAATCATTTTTATCTTTGTCATGTTGTGACTTGCTTAATATTTAGATATTTATGTGTTATTATTGACCTAAAAGTGGAAAAACTATCTGGATAATAAGATAAGTTTAAAAGGTCATAAAAATACATATATTGATATTTATGTAGATGGTGATAGACTATTATTGAACCAAACTTCATGCATTTGTTTTCCTGATATTAGACAAGGGGTTGCCGACTGAATCCGTTCCTTCAATGTCTAAATGGAGCAATATTCGAGACAATTGCCATACCAAGTAATACTGGTTGGATCTATCAATATACAGGGTGATGCAAGCAACATGGGATGGATTATAATCACAATTAAAAGGCGAAAAATTTCGTCACCAAGTGCACATTTTGGGATTTGGTTAAGTGCTGTATGGGGTGCGTTTTAAAAAGGTTTTTTTATTCGAGAAGATCCAAAAAGTTGGTGACTAGTTGACACACTGAGACTGTACTCGCCCAGCTAATAACATCAACGACCAACCCAAACCAAATGTCCAATGCCAAAGTTCGTAAAACTCATTTTTCATGTCCAATTCGTCAAATTTGGGCCTTGAATTCGACGAATTGGACATGAACAATGTTGATGAAATTTGGGCCGTAAATTTGACGAATATTGGCCCAAGACTTTAAGCTATTACAACTTATTAATTATTCACAATAATTGATTCTTTTAACATTGACTTAATACTTATTTCTGTGTGCTGTCCTCAACCAGGAATAACTTCGACCCAAAAAAACAAAAAAACAAACAATGTGTGTGGGAAAGAACATCAACGCCCAATCCAAACCGTTACGCCTAGGAATATAAAATTTGGAAAAGATACTAATTTGGTGTCATTTAAAAAGAAGTTTTGCAAAACTCTGCTTCTAAGGGGCTGGTAAAAGTTTCATGGAAACACGTTTTCATTTTGTCAAATTTACTTGAAACTCAATTCCAATGTTCTTCGCCACAAGTAACAAAATATCTTTGTGGGTGCTATTTTTAAATTCAATTCCTAATAGAGTAAAAGCGAAGCAAGTTTGGTAGCAACTATATATAGAAATCAATAATAAATTCGATTATAAAATAATCTTTCAAAAATCTTACACTTTCGGTAGTGATAGGAGATGACAAAATCTGTATAGCCAAACTTTGAAACGGTAACACGTTTTTGACATCTTCAAGATGCAAGGTGACGGAGTGTGTTCAGAAAATAGCATTTTTATGGTCATATTAAAACTTAATATTTACGCTTTCTAACATTGTTCAACCCCTGCCAAAGTAAAATGTGGTGGCAAATTTCTAGTAATAAGAAGCTTTAAAAAATTCTAATTTTAAGGTAACGTTTACTTGAAGCTTAACAGGAAATGTTTTTGTAACATAATTAATAAAGAGCTTTGGAGTTTTGTTTTAATATACATCTACATACGAATAAGAAAGGAACCACAAGATTTGGCGTTTCCTGTATTTAAAATGAATGTTTGTGGGGGTAGAAGGGGCTAGCATTATTAATAATAATAATAATAATAATAATTTGTTTTAATTTGAATTCCCGTGGGGCTAAGGGATTAATAATGTTTCAATAAGCAAAAAATTAAAAAAATTACCACAGCTTTTGGCGTTTTCTGTCTTCTAAATAAATCTTTGCGGCGATAAAAAGGGCTGAAAAATTTTGAACACGGAAAATATTAGAAAAAAATATCCGGTTTTGTCGTTTTTTTAAATAAAATAGAATTTCTTGAGTACATATAAAAGGGGTTGCAAATTTTGAACAAAAAGAAATTTTTACATCATATTTTTATGATCAAATTTTTTTTACCTGGTGTTAGCACGATTAATAAAACATGATTTTTTGCCAGTATTGCTTTTTAACCTGAACCCTGCGAGAAGGTTTTTCCGTTATTTTAAATTTCAAACCGTGACACGTAAAAAATGAAGGGGAGGGGGGAGGAGGAGGGAGGAGATGGCAAATTTTGAACAAAAAAAATATTGGAAAAAAACCATATTTTTATCATCATTTATCAAATTTATTTGAAACAGGTAACAAACCACGATCTTTGGCGTTGTTTTTTTTAACTAGAACCCCTGCGAGGGTAAAAGGAAATGGCAAATTTTTTTAAGAGGAATTTTAAAAATAATTTTTGAAAATTGACGGCTTGTAGTGTAGGTATATGGGAAATAATAGTTTTATGGAGTACATTTTATATACAATTGCTTCAGTTACATAAATGTTGTCATAATTTTTTAAATATTTGGGAAGAAATAAATTTGGTAAAAATAAAATAAAACATTGGTACACATCTTCAATTATTTACATGCCTGTGGCTAACAAAACTGAAGTAAAGTTTCTGAATTATTGACACTCTATGAGGTATCTATGGTTAGTTATTACCAAGGGGGTCCCAATGATAATAAGCAAAACGCGAGATTGGAGATCACTAAGGACTTGGATAAAGAAACATTTTAAGCTCTAAAAGCTTTTTCACCAAAGAAACGGATACAAAGTAGATTCACCACATGGTCTAAACGTGGAATGCGAATTTAAAGTAAGGCATAGGAAGTTTGCAAGTTTGGCACCACACACTACCGATCAAAAATAGGCACATAGATAGTTAGGAGCATAATAATTAATGTTTTAGAACAAGCCGACTTAATTTAAGAAATTTTACTGGTGAGTGCTTTGCTTGAGGCACATGGGTGAAGTCATAACAGAATAAGAGCAGACAGCAAAATCGTTAGCAGAGCCATTTGGTGATTAAGACAGAGAATCCAACATCTTCATTCAATCGCCAGTTCAGTCGCATTAGGTACAGGCTTCAACGCTTCACTGTGGACGTAGCCTAAAACGGTCACACGAAGAATGTACAAATGCACAAGCAAAGACTGTAGCATTCTTCTTTGATTTTTGTATGACACACTTACTATTAATGTTTATTTAATTTATGGTTAAGATTAGTTATGCAAAAATTGTTATTTTATCGTTTTAAATCTATGATAACAACTACCTACAGTAAAGCCTCAATATACATCGTACATAAAAACAATTATGACGACCACGGCAACGAGACTACTAAACTTATAATTCTAGACGATCAAGAGCATGATTTTATTAACACAAACCTAGCGTTTTCAATTAACCACGAGCGATGAAATAATGCGGAGTCCTCGTTATTTCTAGAAATCTTTATTGCCGTAGGTTTTTATTAGCTAATTGCCCTAATTTAAATAATCTTACGACCGAAATATGTAGGTATTACGCTGCAAGTTTAAATGACACACATTCTAAAGCATTGCGTAACGTATAGTTTTTTTTCAATATCCAAGCAATATCTGTGAGACAACTTAATAAATTTATTTTGTTCTTCTTCGATTAAATTCTGCCAATTTTTCCCATAAAATAAATCGAGATTTAACCATAACCATATCGGGAAATACATAGATTAAGGTCATAATTATGCAGGCAACTCCTCCTTTCTTCCTTGTATCAGAGTCTGTAGTTGCATATTTGAACGGCTCGTTACGATTTCCTATCGTGAAAATAAAGCGAGTGCGATCGCCATTCTCATCTAAATTACTTGTTAACCGTCATAGTAGGCTGGTGATTTTGGCGTCTAAGTCGTGAGCTGCGAAGTTGCCAACCGATAATTAAAGACTTTAAAAGTTAATGGCATATAATCTAGATTATCATGAATGTATGGCGGCTTGATGTTAAACGGACTAGAGTAGCAGCAAAAAAAAATGGCGAGGTAATTTATGCATGTTAATTGCTTTCAAACGCGATACTTAAAGACCAATTTTTTCGTGTTTTAATGTTTTAATTTCCTCTTTTTTTTGGGCGTTTTTTCGCAAGGTGTTAATAACTTGTTTGCAGTAAATTAGAAACAAATTTTAGTAAGTATTTACTGATTTTACTGATATTAAAGAGCACTATGGAAGACCTTAGACACAGAATGCGTAATACTGTGTATAGCGCACTCAATGCCAAGCAGATGAGATGCTTTGCCCGTGTACTGGGCGTTGGTTGGAGCCTTTCTCCCATTCCTCGTGAGAATCACATGATGCAACCACAGAAAAACAATCAACCAAAATCTGAGAAGTCTGAAAAGAGACACCAAACTATACACGAAAAGGGACCAACACCTCTAGATTCACGAATCCCCTCTCTAGCTCCACACCATCGGATGCTCAAAGGTCCAAACGTAAGACTGTAAGGCAAGCCCAACCTGCCCCCTACCACCAATCTGAAGGTCTCCAAAGAAGCGGCAATGGACAAAGTTAGCACCAGTCACCACGAACCTCCCTACTGGGAGCCACCAGGCACGCCATATTGTATAAATCTCTTGCCCGTATACTGGGTCTTTCTCCCTTTCCTCGTGGGAATCACATAATGGAACCACAGAAAAATAATCAAATCAAAGTCTGGGAAGTTTGAAAAGAAACATCAAACTATACCCAAAAAGGGACCAACACCTCTAGATCCACGAATCCCCTCCCTAGCTCCACACCATCGGACGCTCAAAGGTCCAAACGTAAAACTGTAACGGAAGCCCAACCTACCCCCTACCACCAATGTGAACGTCGCCAAAGAAGCGGCAATGGCCAAATTTAGCACCAGCCACCAGGAACCTCCCTACGGGAAGCAACCCAAAAATAGTGGAGAAGCGCAAGAAAACAGGTAAACCTGTACCTACAAGGACCTTCAAGGAGGGACGCATGGAAATCCGAATGGCCATTGTCCCTAAGGATTATCCTGAGAATTCCATTATGCAGGAAGCTTCTAGGCGGAGCTTATCCAAATTTGCCTCATGCAATGGAGTTGGATAAACTGGAAGTGGAAGTGGCAGAACCTAAATTCAGCGAGGTCCAACAGCGCGGAGGTGTGGTGAACGCTGCTTGGGGAGACGCGAGCATCTGCTCGTTGTTAGTGGATGTGGTCCAAGGCCGCATTCCATGGGAAGGTGACAAACTGAAACTATTATAAGAAGCAAATCTGCCTAAATCGGCGAAGGCTTTAGTCTGGGTCTCAAGACCCCAGTTCCTTCACCAGCTCAAGGTACAAAATCATCCGATGAACTCTTGAAGGATGGTAAAGACAAAGCCTGATTCTAAAGCACGGCAGTTAATGGTGGCCATGGACGAGAGCTCATAGAAAATCCTGCAGGATACCTACTTATAACGGTAGACTGCATTTTGTCATTTTCAACAACATATTTGCTTGGGTGTTTTAGAGGAATTTGAGGACAACATAGATGTGGCAGCATAAGTTGGTGCGCGTTTAAGTCACGTTCTATAATAGAATACGCAAGGATAACAGGATTAACACCGATATTTATAAAGACAAAGAAAACATAAAATTTCCTATACCATCAATATACATACATAGATACAGACGATTGCAATTTTGCGAAAAATTTTCGGCAATCCAATTATAATTGAAGGAAATATGCGGAGGAGGAGGATTAGCTCTCTTCCTTCTACTACCTATATATTTCAAAGACGCACAATATCCAAGTGCCAGGAAAGGAGTTGGAATTCGCAACGATGATATTTTCTGGCCTAGAGTGTGGTGAAGATGTCTTCTAAATCTACAAAACTTTCTGGCCGGATCAGAAAGAAAATCGTAGTTTCAGAATAGAATCAAAGCTAGGATGGTGATTCAAATTCGCCTCTTTCCTTAGCCCATTCCTGCTGTAACCCTTGCTTTCTCAATGGATAAAAAAATCTAATTTTTGAATTGTAACTCGTCAGCCTCCCAAGAAGTTTTGGTACCGCTCAGGAGTACCGCAAGATTCTAACCTTGGGCCTTTATTCTTCATAATATGATTAATAATCATATGCCAATGATCTTTTATGATCTTCCATTTCTCGCTTATGCTGAAGAGATCGTTTTGTATGTCATATATTTTATTTTTTGATTCAATACCTTCACGTGTACTAAAGACGTCCTACCAAACTAGAAAGATATGGGCTTAGCATGGACTTGAATATTGGCATCTTATGCTAAAGTAAGAATTCCGTATTTGAGACATTATCGAACCATTAATTGCCGAAAAAGAAAAAAGTTCTTTTGTTCAGCCTCCATTCTTTGAAATTGTTCCAATTAGTTTTAGTTGTTCTGAACATTGTTCCAAAAACGAATTCCTGCTAGTTACCGCTTTTCTAAACCTTGGAATTTTTGAAGGCTGTTCCAGCTTGGTCTGGGTTTATTGTATATTCTTTCAAAATTTAAGCCCTCTATAAGGTAGACTTCATGAAAAAAAAAAAACAGAAAAACAAAGTATGATTTGTATGAAGTTCCTTATTCCTCTTTCTTTACGAGTTGTTGCAAGTTGAGAGAGATTTTTTTCTACTTACATTGTTCCATTGATATACTGATCTTCTCTCATGTATACTCCGTGTAAAAATCGAGGAAAACAAACATGGCGTGTGAAGTTGGCACTACCCTATTTTCCCAAAATTTTGAAAATTGTTCCAGATTGTTCTAAATTTGTTTCATATTGGTCCAAAATTTTTCTCATATACAGAGTGTCCGCGATATACAAAGCATACCTTTTTGACCTTTGGACCTTTTTGAGAGACAGGAAAAAATGTATTACAGGAAAGGCTCGATGTGTTGCCCATTTGCAAGAACACACGCCTGTAATCGTCGGGTAAATCCTGCACTGATCGGCTGCCGCTGTA
>ML219339.1:0-13538 GCA_004785975.1 Popillia japonica | reverse complement strand
AAGTTCTCTCAAGACTGCTTAGAGTCAAACCGAGAAATAGTCTTTGGAGGACTACTGAAAAAAATTGACAGCATAATCAGCAAAATGTCAACTTGTACAGCAAACGACATGGGAAATCCCAGAGGTCGCCACAAATTTTAATTCAATGCTATTGACAAAAAAAAAATTAAACCTCATGCTTCCATAGAAATAGCTTTAAAGCGGGAACCTACTACATAGAATTGGGATTTGGCAGCTATTTCTGGAAAATTGTCTGATAAGATTTTCTGAATTTATATTAATTCTTGCAACTCTCAAGTGTTGAAAGAAGTTGTCCTTTTCTGCAAAAAAAAAGGAGATCTTAAAAGCAGCAGACGTAGGACTTATCGTCAAACAAAGTTTGGTACCTAGTGTAGGTGCAAAGATTAAGGACATAGGTGACGAATTTAATTCTTTAATTCTTCTAAACTGGTCACTCAAAGAAACCAGTCTTCATTTTCATCATATATACAGTCCCTGGCCACAATATTAGGACCACCTTGAAAATTTTGATATTTTACGCTTGAGAAGAAGAAAATATCCCAAGTGCAAGTGGTGGAAGATCCTTTTGTGGTAAGAGGAAAACTACCGGTCGGGTTGATCATCAGATCGTTTAAATAGTGTAAAATCAAAATTGTCGGGTGAACGAATGCAAATATCTAAGCGAATAGTTCGTTGACGTCTTTATGAGGCCGGTTTAAAATGTAGGGGACCCGTCAAAAACCGAAACTACCACCAGCAATGAAAAAGACACGATATCGGTGGGCAAAACAACATAAAATCTTCACAATTGACGATTGACGATAGGTAAGACAAACATAACATAACATTAAACATTAATTTATATTTGAAAAAATCAAGTCACAGTTACTGTATTTTTTCTTATCCTCGTAGATTGTATTCAGCGATGAGACAAAAGTAGAGGGGGTAACGGAAAGGGCCCAGTTTATTATATAGCGTAAGTTTAAACGATTGGTGAAGCCTTAAAAACCATGAAACATCCACCATTGATGGTGCTATGGTCGTTAATATCATCAAAAGGTCCTGGACCTCTACATTATTGCGAAGGTACCACGAATCAACAGCAATACAAACATTTATTGAAAGTTCTAATGCTGTATCTGAATGACTTGGACCCTAACGCAGGCCCCTACACCATTATGCACGATAGTGCCCCTTGCCATAAGGCAAAAACAGTTAAAAACCTCCTAAAGTCGGTGAACTTGCCAGTGTTACCATGGCAGGAAAATTCTCCCGATTTGAGTATGATAGAAAATGTTAGAGTGTGTTACAATCGTTTGTCTATTCCAGAAAAAATAATACAGAGAGGATTAATAGCAAATATTCGGGATGTATGGCAAAATAACGCCAAAATAAAACAGACAGTAACAGCTTGCATCAATACTATGTCGCAAAGGATAGAATAACAAAATATTAGTATATTGCGTGTACACGTCATTTTCTTATACTTTGCAATAAATTTATGTGTTTAAATAATTAATTCGTTTCAATATTTCTATAAAATCGTTGTATTAGTATTAGTAGGTGGATCGTGTAATAACCGAGATATTAAAATTCAAAATAGCTAACTTGAATATGTTATAGTGCAATATCAGCACAAATATGTTTATGCTGTTTGTGATGACTAGCGCTGTGAGGTCATTCGCTACGCAAAGAGTTTAATGTTATTGAGAGGCCCTATTGATAAATACGTAAACAGAGGAATATCAGAACGATTGCCCTAGTATTGTTTACTATTGGATAGTTGATTGACACGTAAAAACACTTGTACATGCTTAGTATTCGGGCGGTCAAAACTTCGAACAGCTGTTACAAAGTAGGTAAAAATACTGCGTTTCTCAATAGGTGGGTACATGTGTATATCTCGGTTAATACATTATGTATACATGCACCTTTTTGTACAACGCTTTTATTTTACGAATACTATCTTGTGCTAAAAAAATGTAAAAACTGCACAAACACCCTGTATAGTGTTTTAGGCCAGGGAATTGTTGCTGAAATCTGACCAAAAATTTGATGCAACCATACAAACTGTCATACATTTGGATACTTTACAACTTATAGTCGAAAATTTAAAATTTCCAATCGCATTTAGTGCCCTAACTATTCGGAAAAAAATAAATTTACATTTCATTCATTATGAAATTAAAAAGAATATTTAGAAAATTATAAATATTTGTATGCTTACAACAGTACCTCCAGTATAAATACAAAGATTTAGTTACTACAAGCTTAACACTACACTCCTTAATTCGACACCAACTCACATGTAATATTAGTAAACTTGTGCATAAACTGAGTAGGTTTTTGTGAGTCAGATGTGGTAAATAATATATCTTGGCTTATAATATAGACAATAACAACTGATTTACATTATCCCATTAATATTCAACGGTTACGATTCAAATTGTAGTAGCACAATGACAGATAATACCCTGTACATTGCATTTAAAATGTAAAATAATAATTTAAAGTTTGTGTGCCTACATTGTATTAACGATAGAGGCAAGTTTTATAACGGATTATGTCGTTCCGTTCGTATTTTTCCTCAAATTACTACTTAAACAATTTGTAGTCCTTGAAAACCCATCGAGAACGTACATTTATTTAATAAAATTAATAACGTTAAATTGGTCGCTATACCATTTCTAGCGACGACGAAACATGCAACGAACCTACATCTACCTCTATTATTAGCTTTATACTATGTACTACTACTACATATAACGAAGACGATATAGAAGTACACAGAATTTAATTAATTTTGTAAGAGGTAAAAATATACTTCCACGTTCTAAATCTGCTTGAAGTATTAATTATATAAATCTAAACAGTTCCTATACAATTTTCAGATGTATGTATATGTTGTATGTACATACACAGTAATATGTATAGGCTACGAATATAATATGCTACATCGTCTTATGCAAATTAAAATAAAATAGGTAGATTATCTATAGGACTATTAATTTGCAATGTATTAACTGCCATTAATATTACTTATTATGTCAAAAATGTAACGTAATACGTCTCATACTTTATGCGTACTATCGTATATTATAAATTATAAACACACATCTATCATAATGTGTAATAAGTAAATAACTTTGCTGGAAAAAATAATATAGTAATCATGCTAATTATGTCTTGGTTATTATTCCGTAAAGTGGATATTTCTACAAATGTGCGTGCATGTAAAATAAGACATATTGAAATCGAGTTTGTAATGGTATGTAATAAGATTTTGATTATATAAAAAAGAGAGACGCAATATTATAATTGTACGCTCATAAATGCTACAAGACTATTTATTTGTGCCAATAAAAATAATAAGATGCATAGAACCATTCATCTAGTAACAACATTTTCCAACCTTGCCAACTTTATTACAGAGCATTTGACAGCCTATAACACTCAAAGTGCAGTTTGGAAACCAGATAGGATTTTGACCGTTCCAGGATTAGGAAATTCCTCGCCTTAGATTGCAGAGAAGATAGGCTTTTGCATTCTCATTGCTTGGAATATTTTGGCCTAGCCTAATAGATAGTGCTGCCCCTGACCACAAAAACACTGTAGCGTAGGAAGCCCAAGAATGACCTCCACGGCTGCTGTGGTCATTGATGATATGGTCCTTGTCATGCCTAAACAACCTACGTTTTTAAACTTACTAAGCACTTTTGCTGTATAATCTGAGCTTATGCTTTATGCCATCAGACAGCTAGACATAAAAAGGTTATACTGTACTGGTTTAGTACTTCTACTACCCAATAAAATAAATATTAAAGAAAACTTGCTTGTTCCTACCTGTAAACTACTCTAATCTCAGGGTACTGGAGGATTCTTAATTCTGCTCAATTATTTTCATTGAAGTGAAATAAATAAACTTTGTTAAGCAATCAATGTGTCATTTTATTAAAACCCCAATCTTAGTTTTTCCTTCTAAATAATTAAATTAAATCAAAATATATTAAACATCAATCTTTTCTAGAAAGAAGAATTCTTTAATTTTGTTTCTGCTATTCCGATACAGATGTCGCTAGTTCGGACTAGAAACTTGCAATTGACAGGCTGTTGGTGAAATGATCTACTAATTGATATATTGACCAAATTATCCATAGTTAAATTACCAGATAAACTATTAGATTATTTTTTTTATCAGAACTTTAAATAAATCGCAGATGTAAGTGGCATAAATCAACTCACAACAAATAGTAACACGTTCGAAAACCTTCAAATAATTTCTTTTATATAAACAACAATTTTCTTAGGCCGTGATCTAGTTATCCGGCAACTAACCTTGATTTTTGAAATTCGGGACTTGTAGGACTGGCTGCTCGGGATATGGCAAGTAACCGGTTTCGATCTGGACTCGGGATAGGTGGCCAAGATGTCGGCGTTCTTCGGTAAGATTGTGTTATATCAATGACGTAAATAATTTCATTTTTCTTATAGGTTATGTAGATGTCAACTTGGATCAATTTTTTGGTTTGTTTTAACAAAATCAGAGGAAAAATTTAACGTGTTCACACTCTGATGCTTCTCACTCGACTCTTTTTTCTTCTCTCCGCGTTTTTTAATCCAAATCCGAATTTCAGGGGCTCCATTGGTAGAAATTTTGATGTACCAGCTTCGAATAATTGATAATCGGATATTTATTCCGCATACATGAAATTAAATTATGAATCCTTTTTTGAATAGACAAATGAATATGAAATTCGCTTTCATTGCATGCCAATTAGTGGAAATCCTTAGTTACCAACCAGGATATCTGTCTCGAATTTGTGAATTATTTGAAAATTTTGAATTTCAAAGCATTGACAACGTTATTAAAAAGTTGAGGTGACGTTTTTATTTATTTATTATACCTTAATGTCCAAAATGAATCATGACAATACATAGAAGGTACGAGTATAATAACATCAGTGTACAGCAGGACTACAACTTTCTTCTTGTACCTCAGCTAGAGAGGCTGCTCCCTGGAGTTCATGAAGATGGAAATCAGAACGATTCAGCATTGGATTTGTCACAGCGACCACATTAGTCATATTTCGTCATTATTTGATGGACTTCATCTCAAAAATGAAAGTGTAACGGTTCGTGCTTTGAACTTTTCAACTGGGCAATGATTTTTGTGTCTGAAATTCTGTCCATTACTTTCTTTTTCTAGGTCTCTGTTCTAATATTTCTTTTATTTTGGTCTTCGCATTTTCAAGTTTTTATCACCAATCTTTCTTACTAGGCTGGTAGTGAGGATTCCTGTATCTCCAGACAATGTTCTCTTCTATAGAATAGATGTAAAATAAATATTTTGCCCCGAAAAACCCACCAAATGCACTCATCGAAAATACAACAGCGACAGTCAAAATTTGCACCAAACAGACTTAGACTTATACAATATACAATAGAAGTTTATTGATAAATTTTTATACAATTCACTAAAACCTCTTTAAAAATCTAAAATATTTGGATCTGGTCTTCATGGTCAATATTTGTTAACTTTGTGTAACAAACATAATTTTGTTTTCAATATTATTCTCCATAAGGAGCCTTTCTTTCACACTTTCCAGTGAGATAACTAAAAATTAATGTTATCTGAGCAATTACTACAATTATCAGAAAACTTATTCAAAATATTTGAAAGACTCCAGTGGTGCCAGCATGTACAAGATATTAATAAATTATTTATGATTATCTTAACAACAACTGCGCCTTACACTGTAGTACTAGGATATTTGCTATCCCAAAACTTTGAACTGTGCTGATTTAGTTCCACCAGTTTTCCAAGCAAACTATTGGCAGATATGTATATCTTCCAACCTATTCTATTGTATAAGTACCAAGACCAATAGTCTGCAAAAATGTCACCACCTCCATAATTAAGATTTTGCCCTAAAAGGTGATCAGAGACAACCCTAGGGTCATACATAACAAAATGTAGTAGAGATATCTTTCTAGAACCTTCATTCAAGCATCCGCAGAGAGTATTTAGAAACTGCCTTCATGAGTTGCTCAAAATCTTATCAGATAGCGAAGCTGCCTTGAAGACAGTATAAGCTATCAAGTTTAACTTTTAGGTGGCACTGGTGGGGCGTGGTAGTACGCCAACAACTGACTCAACCCTATAGCATCATGTTGAGATAGGTGCCAATCCATTGTGGAATCAAATAAAATGAAATAGCTGATAAGTCATCAAAATACCATCATGCACAGCTTCAGAACCAACGTCTGGGAATTTATGCTAGATGGACCATCCAAGTGAGAGAAAGCTTTCATAGCCAGAAGCAAGATAAGATTGCTGAATTGGTCCAAGTAAGTTCTATCCCGTGCAGAAGAAAGTCTTATGCCAATTGCCTAGCAGGTCTACATAAAATGTCATGGGTGCACAATAAACCTTGGGGGAATTGAATTCCCGTCCAGAATAAATCCATCAATGAGAAAGAAGAGGCTTATTTAACTACTTTCTGTTTTGCAATTTTGCAAGAAGTTGGCCATGCTGGATCACTATAACGGAAAATGTCTAGAGACCACAGATTTTGTGGTTATAACACAGAATCCAGAATCATGCCAAGATATTACCAAGATGCTGCAGCTTCGTGGTAGAGTTTATGTGGTAGAGGCTGGTTTACAAATTTTCTCCTCATAACATCATTGTGAGGCAGGCCACTTACTTCCTCAAGCATCGACTTCATCAGATGCATCCTCCAGAGAAGACCTTCGAGCCAAACGGAGTCAAAGGGATTTGCACCGTCTACAAGCAATCGAATGTCTCCAATGCGGTGAAGAGGTTATAGGAAGATGTTGGTTCTATGTGAGAAGGCATTTCCTGAAGCCAAATTGTTTCTTCTGAGCCAATTGTGCTTGATTTTATCGATAATCGGAGAAGACAGGAATATTCTGATTTTTATCATGATTTTACGTTAAGGATTAATTCCTTTGGTTGCTTTTTAATGCCAGGTTATAAGGACTGTTACAACAAACTGTAAATAAAAAAAAATTAAAGCTATCTTATCGTTCTTATTTGGCAACTACATCCAGATATAGGCAAATGATTCCAGGTGATAATCACCATCTAATTAGGACTCTCCCCAAAAACCAAAAACCCATTCCACATTAGCAACGTAATAAACATATTAACGTCTGTCCTCGCCGGAACGAACGACTGTTTCGAGTAGAGCGTAGAATTCAATCCGCCGTTTCAGGAATTAGAGGGGTCCTGCGGCCTCTTGGCAACGTGTCCGGTCCAGTCGCAACCGCAACAGCATAACCGACCAGGCATTCCTACCGAAACCATGATTACAACGCCGGAATCCGGGAATTGATATTATTAGCGCCGATCGTAATACGTTCCCGGTAAGGCCAACCGAACATAGATCAGGGAATCCTGACCATACTAGTATTGAAGCAGCGCTACGTATGCATGCAGAAATCCAATAGTCGCAGCCGCATACCTACCACTTTTCGATTTGGATGTATGATGGCGTGTATCGGTAGACGTAGAAGGTATTTTGATTGTTACGTGCTTACGTGTATGTGACATATTGGGAGAGCACGATATTTCTCACTTTTACATATGTACATACATACATTCGACACTGCGGATTTTTACTTTGTAGTAATAAATTGTAAATCGTCCAAGTGCGCATTATACACATCACACCCGTGGCCTGTTATTACAGCGGTAGAGATCGCAACTCGATTTACATACGAAATTGCATTTCGGATCGAGACTTTTCAATCCATCCGCCCTCTACTTATTGTAATTACAATAATGCATACACAGATGTTACCCTCCCCACCTCGTCCCTAATATCTATTGCCAGTCCCGTCTGTATATGTATGTATACATATATGATGTATCCGATATGCGCATTTTATGTATCTGTACACTACCGACCAAAAATGAGGGATCACTGCGGAAATTACAATAAATTGCTGCATGTTTTGTATATTCAAATAAAAACATTTTTTTTTTAATAAAATGCAAGAATTTTTAAATAACAACATAGAACAGAATAATATCTATTTTATTATTCTCGAAAGTAACCGCCTTTGGACGGTATTTTTTTTTGTTGCAAATATGTGGCAATCGTGAGACTAGTTTCTAGGAGGATATCTACTGGTATAGTTTGCCAGGCATTCACTAATTGCTACCAGAGTAGCATCTGGGATGTTGGACAGTGGTGTCGTACATTTCTGTCTAACTTATCCCACAACAACTCGATGAGATTAATGCTTGGCGATTGGGACGCCCAAACCATGTTTATGAGGACACCTCTTTCTTTTACTTGCAAATAATTTTTACACAGTCGGGAGGTATGTTTGGGATCATTGTCTTGCTGCAAGTAAAATCCCTCATCAATTAATCAATCCTGCCTATGTGCCGATTGAACAGCGTGGTGCTCCAAAATGTCTCGATAATTTTCTTTTTTCAAAATTTCCTCAATTCGACGCAGATCCTCGACGCCATTAAAGGAAAATGAACCCCAACCAGCACAGAACCACCACCATGTTTAACAGTTAGTGCAACACATTCCCGCAGCATCCTTTCACCACTTCTTCTTCGAACAAAAGTGCGTCGATTAGTACCGAAGACTTGACATTTGCTGTCGTCCGTTTATAGCACCTTTGGCCATATATTCATGCCCCGATCTTTATGCTGTTTGGCCCATTCCAATCGTTTCATACGGTTTTGCGACCGTAGTAATGGTTTTCTGGCGTCTATTGGAATGTGCAATCTTCTAGACCAGTGAACCTTCATTTATTGTCGCTAGTGTACATACATACATACGGTATATAGAGAGATATACCTTTGGGTTCATGCATATAATAAGTAATGTAAGTTATGGAGAGCTCGGTTTTTAATATATTGTCATTAAGCTAATACATGTGTTGTTTAATAATAGCCCGAATGGAATCGATATATGTGTAATGATGGTGAATCCTTTGGGGAGTTTCGGGTGTATACCTGCCCCAACATACTTATAATTCATGCCTTTTTTCTGGCGCCAGTTAGGACGATATGGCTGGTTTCTTATTTTCGTCAAACAATTCAATTATTCAACGTGAATTGTGTAGTTTGAGCAAAAAAAAACAACAGAAATCTGCAGCTTTATCCAAAATTTTCAAAGCCAAAATATATTTTATAAATACTTGCAGCCCTGTTTAGGTAGTTCCTCAACATTTTTAGCAAATATTTGGTAGAGCCATAAAAAGGAGCCACCAAAAGAAATTAAATGTTCGCATTGCGTTATTAAAATGTCTACAGGAATGGTGAACGAACTAAACCACAAAAATATATTAAAGCAAGCATTGCAACCATCAGATGTCAAAACCTAAATAAAATAATAACCAATTGGAGGAACGTTTTTGTTTTGGAAGTGTTGCTCAAAAGAAACAAAAATTTGGAGAAAGCAATTCTGAGGAATGAATCAAGTTAACTTGAACACGGCACCCTTTGAATTCTTTATTCTGAATTTCAAGAATCAATAATAGAATGAAAATTTACTAATATCTTGATAACCAAAATACCTCCCCTAGCCAACTCCTGCCAAATCTCACATTAATCTGCTGGTAATCATCTTACAGAAGTACACCTATTTTGCGCTAGACCTCTCATGGCAAAATCTGTTTTGCGCAGTTTACGCGGTTAATTTTGCAAAACAAAGTCGGTCAAAAGATTGAAAATAATTGGAAATTTTGAAGTCTATCGAAAGACATCCCTAAGCTAGTGAAGCTGCTTCCAGGGGTTGCTAAAAGTTCAGAACAATTCAGGCCAAGCTAATTACATTGTGTCATTGTTTGATGAACTAATTCTCAAAATTGACAGCGTATTGGTTGAGGCTTTGAGGTTCCCAAATGGGCAATGATTTTGGATATTCTTCTTCTGACGTTTTGGTATTTGTCTAATACTAAGTTTCCTTTTTTGAATCTCTGTTCTAATTGTCCTCTTCGTTTTGGCTTTGTATTTTCTAGTATTTATTATTAATCATTCTTAAGGGTGGCCCAGGCAATGATCTCTTGTATATAGAGCATAGATATATTACAATTTTTTTTAGATATTGTCGCTTTTTGCACTGCTATCATTAGCAGGATCTGGTACCGCTCTGGGAAAAGGAGCAGGAATAGAATTTCGACAAATCCTTGTACATAAATATCACAAGAAAATCATCATTAATCAATATGATGGGTTAATAGGCTTGTATTTTCAAAAGCGAACAAAACTTTTAGAGTTAAATGAATTCATTGAAAGATTACTATGCATCTGCTTTCTAAGAGTACGTGTACTTAAATATCCTATGGCTGCATCCAATAGCTGTTCGTACAAATGAATAATTGATGAGTCGCTATGCCAACAAGATTCTGTCTCCTGAAAATAGTCGAAGACCAGGTCAGAGCTAGGAAGACAAGCTCGGTATCAACTTGTCTTCCTACTCTATTATCCCTTGATCATTAAATACGCAAAGGGCCTTTCCAAAATCCCAAGAATCTGCGAATATCTGCGAATTAACTCATTTTGGAGACTAAGCATGAAGGCCGTCAATAATGAAACGAGTTTCTCGAGAATGCGTGGCCACTCACCCCAACCTCTAAGAGCAAATCCAATAAGTGGTGAAATTTTTACTGGGAAGCCACATGTTATCATGAGAACACTTTAGGTACGCATAAAACTAATTTTATATATTCCTGCAAATTACTTTTATTTACATCTAACAGTGCTGCAACTGATGAGCTGTTTTGGAGACGATATCAAGTCGATGAAACCAATTCTTCTACTTCATAGGCAAGCGTTGACTATGATTTACAGTGAGCTAAGACTTTTTGAATAGTTTTGAAGTTTCACCGCCCATATTTGATTGGGAAGCTGGATTACTTAGAAATTGGTCTTCTATCTCACAGGGGGAGGGGAGAGGGAGAGCGGTTTTAGATGGCGCAAGATCATGTTTTCCCAAAAAGACTTGGCCAAGCATCAACCATGGCTGTATTACCAGATTTGATTCACTAAAAACTTACATCATCCAGTAAAGGTAGTTCAAAATGCTGGTTTCAATTTAGGTCTTTTGGAAGGTCATTGATGGTTTGAAATTTCTTTACATTTCTGAACATAATCTTTTATTGTTCAATATTTTAGCCATACTAGAACAAGAACAGTCAAAAACAGGAGAAGAATGTTTGCTTGCAAGATTGATACTGTATTTTAAATGCAACACCTTAATAAACTAATACAAGAATCTAAAACACAAATGATACTTGCAGCGGGTTGGGAGTTGTTGGTAGAACCCCCAAAACGTTACAGAATTTCTTCAGAAGCTGAGGTAAGCTTTCTTGAAGCTAAGAAGAAGGAATATTAAACGAAAGAAACATTCAAATTAGTCTTTTATCGGATTTAACTTTAAAAAAATTACGAGAAATTACGAGTTATGGAACACCATTAATCGTCGGCAATCTTCATTAACTTTCACCCTTTTGGAATGTAGTCTGCAAAGACATATGTTTGTAAGAGTTTTGGTGGAAAAATTCCAAAAATTGTAACAAAAATTTTGTCCATCAGACAAAATTAATTATCTCTTAGATGTTCAAAATTTTTACTAGAAATTGTTTCATTCAAGAACAACATTTATAGTGCATGATAGGGTTGGACATCGTTAGCCCACTTTTCAGATTTCAAAATTTCGCGAAGACAAACTGCGATGTTTCTCTGCAGCAATAAGATTTCTACTGGGTGCTCCTATTTGTGGCTTTAAGAATTTAGATCACAGCAAATCAAAAATTATTGTTTGACCACCCTCTTCTGAATTTTGTTCGATTTTGAAGCTCTTTCTAGTGGCACCCAGAGTAGGCCAGACATACTTTGATTTCTCTAGTGAAGTTAAATATCTTAGCTTTCTTCTAGATTAGAAATTTACCTCCAAAAGACACCTGGGAAGATAATACCAGTATTGTGGTCTCTCCATAGTCTTGTTGGGCAAATTTAGGGGTTAAACGCAATGATCATAGTTTGGACCAACTTGGCTATGCTTGATCAAGTATAATAGCCAAGAAATAAAGAAGCAAAAATGGAAGAAAGAGTTAGAAGACTGGGATAAACTAGAAAAAAACAAATGATACCTACCAGAGACAAGCGTTCACCATGATTTACTGTGAGCTAAGACTTTTTGAATAGTTTTGAAGTTTGATCATGGTGTTTCACCACGCATATTTGGTTAGGAAGCTGGATTACTTAGAAATTGGTCTTTTATTCTACCTCACAGGTGAGGAGAAGGGGCGGACGGGGGCGGCGGTTTTAAATGGCCAAAGATTCTGATTTCAATTCAGGTCAGGAAGGTCATTGATTGTTTGAAATTTCTTCACATTTCTGAACATGATTGCTCCATATTTTACCCATACTAGAACGAGAAGAGTCAAGAAGAGGAGAAAAATGTTTGCTTGCAGGGTTGATACTGTATTTTAAATGCAACACCTTAAGTTACCGAATTTATCAAACTTAAACTCAAATTATTTGCATTTGAGTTAGAAAAAGATAAATATGAGGATTTGGCATGTGCAGAGTAGGTGTTCCGCAAGTAATTTCAAGGAGACCTATTATTAAACTTATATTTTTTATGAAAATCATGGAAAGATGGTTGAAACGTGGATTCCAAATCAGATTTGACATTTACATCAAAAGAATATATCGACATGGCAATAAAATTGTGTACTGAACCATTGACGGCGCAGATCACATTCAATTGCGACCCTTCCTCTACATAAATTCATCAAGTACTATCATTCATCGTATATATACATACATACAAGTGCCCAAACATCTACGTTCGCATGGGCATAGATACGCGGCGCAGGTCTTTTCACACATGAGCGAAACCAAACATAGAACAGAGAGATATATTATGAACAGCATCATCATCATTACCACTTAAACGCGGACCTAGCATATATGGTAACCGGGCTTTATATACTCTGTACACATCGCAGATAACATCTCGTAGCAATTCGTTCCAGTTAACAGCTTGCACACACATATACGCGGAGGAGAGGAGCAGCCCATTTAGAATCCTGCCTACTGTGACTATTGCTGGTAGATGCCATTACTAATAACTGATATTTGATACATGGCATGTAATGCCATAGAAGCACCGTGGCAAATTTACCGTGCAAAACCTGTTTAAAAAGCCGTTTCGTGATTTTCCCCTTTCTCCATACGAATGCCTTTCGGTTAATAGGTGTTTGTGTGTATTGGAGACGCAGATGATGATGTGTAATTTTCTGATCGGAAGAGATGTTAGGTTTATTGAAATAACGAAACGATTTCAAAATTTAATTTATGCCAAGCTCAGGTTATGTCCTCTATCGTAAGGGGAGGAAAAAATTACGACATCCTCACGCTTACTTACACATCAACATTCCATAAAGTGGACTGCTTTAATGTTTGGCATTCGCAAACGCAAACGCCGAATTAACCTCAAATAGGATAAAGCGGTTGGTAATGCGGCCCAAACAAAAAA
>SMLS01073076.1:0-40803 GCA_004785975.1 Popillia japonica | reverse complement strand
TCTTCAAAGATAGTTAAAACTGAAAATAAGCATGTTATGATGTTTTAACAGGTTTATAGTAATAACAAACGTCTTTCGGGTGTTGTTTCTAAAGATTTTAGAGATCTCCTGAAGAAGAAACAGCATGATCAGTAAAACTTTTCTAGGCGACAACATACGAAAGACTTCAGTATAATGATTAATGGTCGTAAAAAACTACGCTCAACTAATTTTAGTTTGTTCT
This sequence comes from Popillia japonica, assembly GCA_004785975.1. Taxonomy (NCBI): domain Eukaryota; kingdom Metazoa; phylum Arthropoda; class Insecta; order Coleoptera; family Scarabaeidae; genus Popillia; species Popillia japonica. The sequence continues at coordinate 40,580 of SMLS01073076.1, read as the reverse complement.
GAGTTGCAGCAGATGTATTTTTCATTTAGTTTCCGTTTACTAGCCTATCAAGTTTAGTGACTTATAAAGTTATTTCTGTGCTGTATTATGCGACTACGTTGACATTCGCGATACCGCACACCCTTAACAGTTAGGGCATTTTTAAAGAATTACGGCCCAATCACTTTGCCAGCCCAAACTGCTCACCAAACAGTTACTTGCAGTGAATACATTGGTTGTCTATCTACGGGGGTATCATACGGGAATTTATACCACCTCAAATCCGACAGTTTTGCTTATTTACGTATCCATTGAGTTTAAAATGTGCCTCATGTAAAAAACTGATTTTATTCAAAAAATCCGCATTAATATGATGATGTTCCAGCACGGAATCAGCAAATCTACGGCCCTGCACATGGTCCTTTGGCCTGCTTTCTTGCACCAATTGAACGTTGTACGCGTGCAAATGCAGATCTTTTACTACAATTCGTTGCATAGTGCTTTTGAAAATGTTTAGTTCTGACTGCGATGCCGAATGGATTCTGCTCCACAGATTCCCTTACTGTGGCTATGTTTTCGAGTAACCGACAAGAACGACGACGAACAACGATCTGATCCATCAGCTTAAATTTGGTCTCAAATTTTGTAATTAAACGCGTCGCTGTCGATTCATTTGGCGATTTATTGCGGCCCAAAGCTTGACGTACTTGGCGAACTGTTTTCGCAAAACTTGCACTATTTTTGTAATGTGTTTTTACAATAATTAAACGTTGTTCGTTTGAATACTTCTCCGTATTTTTAAATCGCGTGGTCCGTACGTGATGTATTAACAAAATAGAGGCAAATTTAAATCCGGCGCTCATGTTGGGACATCCGTTATGTATACAATGTGTTAATAAATGATTAAGACGAGAACTATAGGCAACTAACTATACAGATTGGTACTGGTAAACTAATAATTCCATTAAAGTAATTTAAAGTGTTTTAAAAGTTGTGTAAAGATGAAAAAATAATACAACTGACATGAGATCCCATAATTTAATTATATTCAAAATTTATGATAATGAATTATAACACTTCTCTATGATATCTTTTTCTGTAAATCACATGAGATGCCGAAAGATCCATCATTTGCTAAGCATACATTAATCCTTCTCCTCATATAGTCTGAAACTTTCTGTAATTCTTCTACCGTAATTTGTGAATTTTCTCCCTAATTGCATCTTCAAGCTGTGAAGTCTGTTCTTAAAAATGGTTTTTTTAATTCGACTACATAAATAAAAATTAGTATGCGTTAAATCAGGGGACGTAGTGGGCTAAGGGCCTTAACTAATGATCCTTTATCGTAAAATTCTTCAAGGAAAGCAATTGCTGGTCTTGCGGTGTGTACTGGTGCATTATCTTATTGAAAATAACCATTGTTGAATTCATCATAATGAAGGTGCGCCAGAAAGTCTTGTAAAATGTTTCTGTATATGTATGCACGTCAGCTGTAACAGTTTCTTAAAAAAATATAGGTCCCATTATTTGTCGCCAAGAAATGTCCAAATTCCAATTTTGGAGGATGTAAACTAGTTTCAATAAATCCGCGAGGATTCTCAGCTGTACAATGCAAAAGTTTTGTGAGTTGACGTAATTTGACAGGTGACAATAGGCAAGAACGTGACATACACAATATAACAACCAAACTTATTTTACTACCAACTTAGATTTCTAATTTCGTGCCCCTTAATTTTTGCTTGATTTCAAACATTTATGAACATATGTTATACATCGGCAGCATTAAAGTAGTACGATGTTAAGTAAGGTGAGTTGCATTTTGTTTTATGTCCCTGTAACTTATTCCGATAACCGTGTAGTATAGAGATGTGATATGGTCTTATTTTGTTATAAACCAAATTAAAATATATGTGGATACGACTAATAATAAGGGTGTTAGCGTACATTTGAGCTTTTATCTAAGTAATTTGAAAGTTTGGTGTATTTTTGTGCTTGTTGCAGTTCAAAACTTCGCATTTTTTCCGATAAACTGTACAACACCTTTTAAAAAATCCAACAGTCTACTGAAGCTAAGTCCTCTTGATCCTAGTCTAAGAGGGATGAACGCGATCCCATTATGCTCCTTAAGAAAGTTGATCCCTTGTGAAGTCGACACCGTTGGCGTAACGACTTTCGTACACGGATATTAAGATTCGCCTTTGTAAACGTCAAAGTGCGCGCCCCCACTTTCGGTCCTATTCTCATCCCATCTATCCTGCTTGTCTAATACCCCTCAAGTGGGGATATACAACAGCAGATGGTTCTATATTACTATGTGCTGCTATTATTATATGTTGCTAATACTACTCCTCCTCTTCGCTAAAGCTTCCCCCCACCCAGCCTCTGACATATCGACACTCCACTTGACATGTGTAAACTTGGCACAAACTCCGGCGGATTATTCTCGCACGGGGCGCCCCGTTCGCGAGATAAAACGCATGCTGAAATATTTCAATATCCATTCATCCATCATGCGTCAGTTCGCGGTATGTCAATGAGGCAGGTAGAAATAAGCAGCCACCTCTTCTCTCTGCGAAACACAAATCTTCGCTATCTAATCTCGTTTCCTGCTTCGTATAAGTGCGCGTCTCATCCGCATCACTTACAGTATACGGGAGAATATCGAAATTGTTTCCAAACTTTGCTTTCTATAATGGAAGATAATATTTGCACACAAGACAAATTTAGAAAGTATTATAACGGTATACGCAAGTGGAAAGAATGGATGAAATAAGAAGAATGCTTTTAATGTTAAATAGGTGAAAATACTATTAAATTGACTTTATGTTTTAGATGAGAAATCATATTAGATTAATTGATAAAATTTGCAATAAGCAAATATTATTTTACTTTTAAGTTTTTTAGTCATTTTGTTACTCTTGTTTCTCTGCACAGGTGCTAAATTCTTAGGACTGGTTCTTGTCTCGGCGCTAATTTGGAATCAACATCAGAACAGATGATATACAAGTGCGAACGAACACTAAAGACTGCTGGCAGCACAATTAGAAAAATATGGGAATTAAAGCCACGTATGATACACTGGCTGTACATTGCAGTGGTAAGACCTATACTATTCTACGACAACGATACACAGGTTACCTTGCCTATATATTACTGGTACCGCAAAATGCATGCCAACAGCAGCTACGGAAACCGTACTAAACCTGTTCCCGTGGGATATTTACATGAGGGGTAAGCGAGAACGGCGCATATAGACAGAAATGTGGTGGAAATTCGAGAACCCAAAATACTTCTGGGCATGTCAGAATAGCGACCGTAATCAGAAACCCTATCTTTGAAATGGGCTGAAATACAATGGTTCCAAAACACTCCTTCAACAAACCTTTCAAGGTTGTTCTGAATTGGGATAATTGGGCAATAAAAGAGAAACCTGGAATTTGAAACCAGATCTGGTACGCCGACGGATTAAAAACGACGACAGGTTGGGTGGATCAGGTATACATATATGATGATGGATATATGATATTAGGGCAATGTAGCACACTGGGGCATTGGAAAAACAACTTAAGGGTCAGCTGATTCATATCATATCGGATAGTTAAGCGGTCCTCAAAACATTCGCATTCCATCAGGTAACCGCGAAGGGGGGTGGAAGAGCAGAAAATAATGCTTACTGGTTCAACAGAATACCACTGTGTTAAAAATGCTGCGAGACCTAACTCAGAGAGTTCATTCAAATTAATACTTTTGTTGAATGAAGGAACCTATCAGAACAGCTTGTCGACTCCTGTCAAAACTACTAGTGCTAACTACAATTGTGGTCGATGTCATGGAAACTGATTGAATTCTATTACACCTGGGGTCACATTGGGGCTAAGAATTCTACAAAAAAAGTGTCACCCCAACTAATACAAATAATACAGGATGTCCGACGAGGAACTTCAAGGTTTTTGTATAGCGATTCGTTGGTCAAAAATAAGAAAGAAACTTTTATAAACATAGGTCGTATTCTCAACGGTTGTCGAGATATCTGTGGTCAAAGTTGCGTTACATACATTTCTATAGTTACATACATTTCTATAGTTACATACATTTCTATAGTTACATACATTTCTATAGTTACATACATTTCTATAGTTACATACATTTGTATAGTAGCTCATTTTCTCAGATTGTCATAATTATTGACATTATTGTTCGTTCTTTCAGATTTATAAAAATGCCATTTCTTTTTACGAATGAAGAATATGCTGATATGGTCTATTTGTATGGCTACTGCAATGGTAGCGTTACTAGAGCTGCGAATTTATACGCAGAGCGTTATCCAAATCGAAGACCACCATGCAATAAAACCATACAGAACTGTTTCCAATCTCTTAGAGAAAGAGGATCTTTCCACAAATCAACTAGTGAACGTGCAGTACCTCGCAGAGATGGTGTTGAAGCTGTCCTACGCGCAGTAGAACAGGATGAACGAATAAGTATCCGTAGAATTGCAGCAGTAACAGGGCAATCAAGGACATCAGTACATACAACGCTACACGAAAATGGATTGTATCCGTATCATCTCCAATCAGTCCATAATTTGCATCCTAATGACTATGTCCCTAGGCAAATATTTTCTAGATGGATTTTAGAAAATGAAGAATTGATTTTGGTTACACTTTTTTCTGATGAAGCGACTTTCACCAGAAATGGAATCACGAATTTGCACAATGAACACGTTTGGGACATAGAAAATCCACATGCAATTTCGGAGAACAATTTTCAGCACCGTTTTTCGGTGAATGTGTGGGGAGGAATAATTGATAACGTTCTGCTTGGCCGCATATCTTCGACGGAAACCTTAATAGCTTAATGTATAGAGATTTCTTACGAGATCAGCTTCCGTTACTGCATGAAAACGTCCCTCTGAATGTACGTCGGCAAATGTGGTTGCAGCAGGATGGTGCCCATGCTCATCATGGACGAATTGTTGCAGATTTATTGAGTACAATGTTTCCAAATCGATGGATAGGACGAAACGGTCCCGTGCACTGGCCCGTTCGCCTGATTTTAATCCTATGGACTATTACTTTTGGGGCCACGTAAAAACCATTGTGTATGGACAAGGAAAGCCCAATACTAGGGAAGAACTATTGGTTAGAATAGAGCAAGCCTTTAATGACATAAGAGGAAGACTTGGAAATGTAAATTGGCAGAGGGCGTTAATAAGAAGGGCTGAACTGTGCTTGGATGTTCATGGCGCACATGTCGAGCAGTTGTGAAAATTGCAGTAAAATTATCATATGCATATGTATGTATGTAACGCAACTTTGACAACGCATATCTCGACAACCGTTAAGAATAAAACCTATGTTTATAAAAGTTTTTTTCTTATATTTGATCAAGGAATCGCTATACTAAAACCTCGAAGTTCCTGGTCGGAGACCCTGTATAGTACGTATGTTTACGGCCACCCTTCCTAGTCATCTAAGAAAGAAACAGACAACGCTGGGAGGATCTACAGGCGTATGTATTGTGTAAACATATGGTATATGTCAGAATATTGTTCTAACAGTTGTACCCTCACTGCAGTGGTTACTGTGAAATAGAGAATGAGGAAGGATAATCCACGGTATTAACTCTTCTGTATTATTTTTGCTCTAGATTTCAAGTATTGAAAAAGCTAATAATGCGCATACTGAAAAAGTTCCAACTGAAATTTAGTAACAGTTCGATCTACCAAACTATCTTTTCTATCGATACCTATACGTGATTGAAGTGAAACAGCGTACAGTAATATTAGTATTTGACGTCGAAAAGGTTTCAGTGTTTAAGTTGTTTACGTCCTATCTTCCATAATTTTCTAGACCATACCAGCAGGAAAATCATAACTTTGATGTCAGTATGCACCGCCACTTGCACGCTTATCACCTTGAAATATCATCACAATTAAAGACAAAAATCTGGGCTAATATTGGCTGCTAAATGATGCAGTAAAATTTTGACCGTTACGGAAGTGAGAGTCAAAGATATTGAAACAACGTCAAAATGTACCAACGTGTGTAAAACTTCTAAGCTAAGGCTGATCTCTATCTATAACATCAACTAAAACGGTTAGACAACTAAGCTCAGTATGGATAACCTTGACGCAATTCTCATAGGTAATACGATGACAAAAGAAAGAAACTTTTATGCTGACGTTTTAAAATTTAATTGATTTTAATAAAGTACCACAGTTTGATATAATCGTTTAGCCATATACAATATCAAATCATTTGTCACAACTTTTACTATTTTATGTACTGGGTACTGCTTATGGGTTTTTAAATACGTGAAAACTCATCGAGTTTGTTTCAGTTTGAAGTACTATTGCGTTAACGTCGTCACTACACAACAAGGCATTTCAATTATTTCCCACCTGAAATGCTCCAGGCAATGGCGCACGCAAATAGAAGGTATAGCGGTATGTACTATAATCTTCCAACCTAAAGTACTATGAATAAAAACGAAGAATACATCTCATGTTTTTTACTGGTTATTATTGCAGGCAGTCCCATTGTTGTAAAATAGATCTTAAGGAGAGAATAAGTAAATTAGAAGACGTGATAACAATCTCCCCTTCTTTCATACTCTTTCGGTTTATTTTTTCCCTTCGAGAGGGAATCGAGACATCCGGAGATCCTCTTAAGCGGCCTATACGTATTACGAGTCGCCGCCTATGGGTGTCAGGCGGAGATTCCTCCTTCCAGTTTACCGGAAGCCCCTTAAAACGTTCGTGATGTTTGCCGTGGCCTGCTTTTTTCGCTCTCCCGTGCCTTGATCTCTACGTTTTCAGCGCCTTCTTTCCTCGTTTTTTTTTTCGGCGTTTTATTCCTCGGAAACCCCCGAAGATATGAGCCATCCATTGGCGTGAAAGAAAGCTCACGTTCTCAAGTGAGCAGCAAGTGTTTGACTGGTTGATTGCTGTTTAATCAGCATGTCTTGCGGAGTAATTTTTATCCTTATTAAGGAAGAGGAGAGATCCTTTTTGTGGGAACGCTATCCCGACAGATTACATTTTGTGTGCGAAGCAGAGTTTGCTTACTTTTCTTCTTGACTTTATTATAAATGGGTTTTTGTTTTGGTGATGGATTTTTTTGTAGAATATTAGTGGTTTTGCGAAGATGATGTTTTTTTCTTAATTCGTATCCTGCAACTTTCTAATTATGCGTAAACATCTTGTAATGTGGAGGTTATGAAGTTACAAGTAAAAACCTCTAGAAGCTTATTTTTGCTGGCTGTTAATGAAAGTGGTGTCTGCTAAACCTGTTTTGAAATATTTTCCGTTTTAATAACTTTTTTTCCTAAAGCACTTTTTTTTAGTATACTAGCTACTTTACGGAAATAACTCTGTATTAGTGTTTGAGTTAATAAGAATTATATTGATAGTGTACCTTAGCACCACAGGAATCAAAATATGCTAATTATACAGTATATCGCCAATTGAGACCACAAACATGAACTTCATGAAGATTTCACACGTCAGGAGTACCGTGAAAGTCACACATAGAAGCATCTTATTGAGTAATACCTAGAACAGAATGATTTCAAGAAAACTACCTGGGATGTGGATTTGAAAGTAGTAAGACTGCTATTGAATAAAAAACTATATATGAAATAGGCAATAAAACTGATTTATTATGCTATTCAATATAATATATAAAAAGGTAAGGTAGAGTTACCTATCTGGCTGTTGTTAACTAATACTATACAGCATATGTAATTTTATAGAATCTATGATATCAGGCATTACAAATTTCATCTAGTATATACAGTCTGTTTGATTTTAGCTGTCACAGCAGATTTCTCGGCTGTAATAGATATGACAAAATGTTATAGAGAAAAGGTTCTACATTTAATTTGCTATTATCCTTTATCACCAAAAAAACGATGAAGCATCAAATACTTTAGATGTAGCAACTACATTCTAAATTTTAAATAGAACATACCCAATTTTATTACGTATTATAAATCTGTAAAAAATTCTCTTTATAACGATATAACATGTCATAGTTATCTAGCCAATTAAAGATATATAAATCGCTAAATACCACATTACAAAATGAACAATGTAATAATAACTTAATAGGTCATCCAAGTTTACAATTTCAGTTCATAAATTTAGAATTTTTGTTCAAAGTGACCTCCGTTGTTTGCAATACATTCTTGGGTATTAAGTTTCGTCTCGCTTTTTGAAGCATGTGTGGTGTTATTTGGCCACAGGGCCTATGGATACAATTTTTAAGAACGTCTAGATCCTGTGGACAAGTAATATAAACTTGTCGTTTGAGAGCACCCCATACAAAAAAATCTAAAATAGAGAGATCTGGGGATCTTACCGGCCAGCTGATAGGACCACAATTTCCTATCCATTTTGCTCCATATTTGTCTGTTAAAATCTCCCTAAGATTTCATGAATTGTAGGAAGGTGCTCCATTCTGCTGGAACCACATATTACGACGTATTTCTAGCGGTACATCATCTAGATAATTTTGGAATTCCGTCAGAAGAAAATTGGCATATTGCTCCGCATTAAGGGATCCTTGATAATAATAATTAATTTCGTAGATGTGCTCTAAAATACGCCAAGCTTCTCTATTGGTACCATTACATCTGATGTTCACTCTTAGCATGTCCATTTTTTCATCATTAGAATAGCAATTATCACCCATTTTGTAATATTTACAAGTCCTTGGATAGTGGGCGAAGGGTTTGCTCCCTGATGTTTGATTTGTCAAAAGCATTTGACACAGTGACATTGATTGTTCAAGTTGGAGAGATACGAAATTAGGAGACTATGTCTAGATTGGATAAAATCTTACTTGCATAATCGACCACATAAAGTTAAACTAACACAAGACACTGTAACTGTGTATTCTGATCAAAAAATTAGTAATGTAGGTGTACCCCAAGGATCAATATTGGGTCCTTTACTATTTATTATATTTGTTAATGATCTCCACATTGGTTTTGACGATAAAGAAATTTGTCAATATGCGGATGATACCTCCGCTGTTATATCGGCAAGACTGACTATGACAGGTAGTGAGTGTGCTGACAAAGTACTGACGTGGACCCAGCGTAACTCTTTAATATTAAATGTAAATAAAACCAATTTGATAAATTTCAATCATCAAAAAAAACAGATTCGTCAGTCCTTGTCCGCCTAGGTGGCAGATCTGTAGCAGAATGTACAACCGCAAAGTTTCTGGGGTGTAATATAGATAGCTTCCTTAACTGGGAGTACCATATTGAGGATACTTGCAAAACTGTTTCATCTACGTTGTTTACCATACGTGTGCTGAAACAAAATGTTAGCCAAAATGTAATAGTATCGTACTATAGGGCAAGTGTGGAAAACGAATTAGGTATGGCATAATTGTGTGGGGTAGATCTTATAAAATTCGGAGACGTTTTACTTTACAAAAAAAGATTCTACGCGCTATATTTGATTTAAAACGTAGAGATTCGTGTAGGGATCACTTCATCAAAAATATCATATTACCGGTAGCTTGTTTATATACCGGTCGTTTTGAGTCATAGGATATTTAATGCGGTGAGGAGGTGAAGAGAGCTACGTCCCCACCAATATTGTAGAGCACACCGTTCATAGACTCATACGCCCCCACTTCTTAGCGAATTTTCATACCCCTTGCCTCTTCCCGGCTTTATTTATCCTATTTCGCAAAACGACCGGTATATATGAGTGCGCTGTATATACAAGAAAAAACATTGTTGCTTTCACGAGATTATTATTATTATTATTATTATTATTATTATTATTATTATTATTATTATTATTATTATTATTATTATTATTAAATTAACAATACAATGTATTCAATTCACCTAAGCCTGGAAATGTTGCTTAATTATAGATTTACATCGGTAATTGAACACAAAAGTATGACATGTGTCATATCATTATAAAGAGAATTTCCTACGGTTTTAGAATATATAATAAAATTGGGTACGTTCCATTTAAAATTTTGAATGTAGTTGCTACATCAATAGTATTTGATGCTTAATTGTTTTTGGCGATAAAGGATAATAGCAAATTAAATGTAGAACAACTTTCTCTTTATAACATTTTGTCATATCTGTTACAGTAGCCGAGATATCTGACGTGACAGCTAAAATCAAACAGACTGGTACATAGATACATGCGGAGAAAAAAATGTGGAGTACCTATGTATATAAAATTTTATCTGGATTTGGAAACGATTTGACTTCAGCCGTTTATTAAATGGTACGTTTGCTACAACCGCTCTTAATTTCCAACTCTGACGTGATACTTATATACGTTTTAAACTAAAGTTATCTAAAGATATTATATTTTTAGGTGTATGTACTATACTTATGGGACTAAGTGTGCCTGCGTTAACTTGAATCAGATTCATGTCAGTAATAAATTACAGTCTTAAAATATTAAATGATTTTGTATGGGCTAATAGTGTTGCTGATTACACTGAATCTGCGTATAACTACCTGCCGCACCCTTTTTCACTAGTATGTGAGGATCAGCTTATTTAACTAATAGCTATGATTCCCAATCAACACACTGCAAGTGACTATTCAGTTCCAGGCCCGGTGTAAGGCCAATTGAATTCTTTATTATTTTTTTCTGCAGTTTGCGTACGGATAGAGACTTCATATTTTGGATTTACTTTTTCTAGCATTCTAGCTGGCGATTACTGCTACTCCGTCTTTTTATTGTTGGGACACCCTGTATGTACTGCTGCTATGAAATGTCTGCTGCTTTTATTTGATATCTTGAGTATGCTTCCTTATCATTTAGAATGGATGGTATCTATCTTGAAAGAGGTATATCTGAGGATGTGCTCCTAAGCCAACATAGTATGTCATCTTGTGTGAAAGGAGAGATACAATTTGTACAAAGTTCTTAACTAAGCTTTTGGATAACACTATCGACTGTCCCTTTCAATTGGGTGAATTGAAATGGGCAGGCCGAGAATAATTCCAGGTACGAGACCATACTTCGAATCTCGTTTGCAGAAGCTAATATCATGAGAAGAGTGCCGATGTATGTACATTCTGACGAAAGCAGCAAACAAGCATATGGAGGAAGTTATACCGTGAAAATATCTTTACTAACGACGCGATATACATAACACTGTTTTGTATTGTACTGCAATTAGATATACACAGCTTCTGTATTGTATCCTGTTATTGAATCTTCACCTATTGCGTAATAAAGAAGTATATTATTATTATTAAATACTTCTTATAAATACGGACACTTATACTTAAATATAATTTTTAATAATAGTTTTTAATTTCTTTACTCTACAAAACCGTTTAACAGAAGAAAAACTATTTGCAATATACATAATATTGTGTCACTTTTATGTTAGAGGTTCGGTCTGCGTATTATAAGACTCTCTTAAGGATTCACATTGACCACTCCTTTCCTTCCTTCGCGAGAAACGCAGATTAAGTCGACTTCTCTGTTAAATATTCATAAGAGGACTAGGGGAGAGTAGATGACGGAAATAAAAACGTCCTATCCATACCTCCACGGACCCGTAAAGCCTACCGAATATAATATCAAGTACGCAACGGATACCCCAGTTTGGAGCGCACAAAAGATGGAGACAAAAAAACTCGATCGCTATACTTGAAGATGAGCAAAAGTCGTCTTGGGACTGCAAGTCTCCTTACATGTAAGTGCTTGGGATCAAGAGTTTTCACACTTGTTGTTCCTGTCACCATTGTGCCTCTCCTTTCGCAATGCGATGCGAAACGTTTACTTGGAAGGTTATTGAATAAAATATGGCGGTGTCACCCTGTCAGTCGACAGATGGGTTAATTTTTCTCGGTACTGTAGTACAGGGAAATTTTTAAATTGAATGTGTAACTGCGGAAAATTTGTGGTCGTTGAGTATCACCGTTGACAGGACACAGGGGAAGTTGAATTTTCCTTTGCGAACGCTTGAATATGGAGGAAGTCGTTTTAAAATGCTGTACTCTTGGGACAAACAGGATATACATACATGCATATGTTTGTAAGTACATTTTGATATTGTATTGTGCCAAGTAAAAAATTGAACGAGAAATAGAAAGTTAATTTTATTTGCACTAAAAAAACTGCTAACCTAAATTTTTACTTTCAATACATGAATCGATATGGTAGTTTGGAAAAGCGAATAATTAGATTTGCTTTTATTCCAAAATTAAAATCATTCACATTACTTTTTTTAAGCTAAGTATTTGCACAAATACAAGCTTTAAATTCAATTTATTATCAAAACTATATTTACTGAATGTGAACAAGTTTAATTATAATTCCAACACCTAATCAATATCTTAATATTTCACATGCACTTTCTGGATTTTTTATTAGCAGAGCTTAATTTTACACATATGAAAAGTTTGTTGTATAGTACAAATATTTGCGGCAAAAAAGAGTGAATATTAGTAATAATAATTACTAATATGACGTATGGCCACACACGATTTCAAAGCACATTCAAAAATATAAGGAATAATAAATAAATATAGTAATCAGGCAATTATATGTTTATGGCCAAATTCTTAACCCATTCAACCGCCGCATGTGGAAGTATGAGGAAGTCGGACAACTCTCTGCAGTATTCCGTTGTAATGCAGTTCCGGACAACGTGTTGGATGGTCTGATCACCACCGCCCTCTTCCCTCCTGCCCCTACAGCCATACATTGTGTCCGGTGTCCTATTCCATTTATGTAGTGCGTCTCTACATAAGCTGTAAGTTGTTTGAATTCTGTTGGTAGTTTCCCAGACGTGGCGTGGCAGGTCGAAACCAGCGGGCTTATGAGGAGTGTTTAAGTATTGGCTCACTTCAGGAAGGACAGCTTGGTTCCATGTTGATTCCCATCGTTGATTGGTAGTGAAATTCTAGTCATGCAGGTATTTGGCTGTTTTCATTGCCGGACGTCTGGATTTTAACCTGCTAGATGCGGCTGGTGAGATGTAGTAGTGGATTGGGCAGTATTTTTCCATTCCCTCAGACCAGCGTTCCTTGTCTTCTCAGTTGAGGCGGTGGGATATGGCTGAGAGTGAGGAACTAGTGCGTCGGGGTGCTATTTATGTAACCAGTGAGTGTTCTTATTGTAGATTTGACTTGGGCGTCTAATTTGCCAGTATGACTGCTACTCAGTCAGATGGGGGCACAATACTTAGCTGAGCTGTAGACAAGTCCGAGCACCGCACTTGACAAAGTTGAGTGATATTGTTTCCTATGCGGACTTTAGCTGCTGTTTTTTGTAAGTGTGAGCTGTATGTGAGGGACCTGTCAGTGGTGACACCTAGGTATTCTGGGATTTAGAAACGAATTTCAATTTCGTATTATACCTGCAAAAATACTTCAGTATAGTAGTCAATTAATAGTGAACGACAGTGGACGACAACCTGGAGCTATTGCTTCCCATACAAAAATAGTAAACAGGAAACTAGAACATCAATTCAATGTCTTGCTTCTTATGAACTTCGCCACAGACATAGCCTTATAGAATTATTATGCATTCCGAATATAGACTCATAGGTGAAAGGAACAGCGTAGTTGTTACAGTTTCTACCATTTTGTCACTGCGTTTATGGTATCTTGCATACTGCCTCCTGTAAATTATGTATTGATTGCGAGTTGTACATTTTCGACGCTCATGGTGTCGTCTTCTATAAATCCAACCGATGTCTCCTCGACTCAGATATATAGCATTGTTATCAGACATTGTGTTGTTCTTAATGCTTGTCTTGTCTTGATAAAGAAAACTTGAGCAAACACCTGAACACATAATCTTCCTCTAAGGCTATTTGTTCATTATAGGGTCAGGTGGGATAATTATGACCGATATATGCATTTTGATCAATGCATAATAAGTATTTCGTTTCAAACAGCTTTGCAATGTTTTTAATTCAAATATATTAAATTCTGAAGTGTTTCAATGCTTTTTCCACATCACAGCCATTTTCTACAAATTTTAAACTAGATATATGTAGGCTGTTCATATTTACCTTACAAAAAAATAAAAATTTTGTAACGTAGGGAAACATGAACAATGTTTTGGTCTTTAGGAGGTCGATATGTAAATTCTGACGGGGTGAATCGAAACAGAATTCGTACGCTTATAAAACATTCAATAAAAGTAAACAACCCTTCTTAGGCGTTACGCATAACTTCCTATATGATCAGGGCTGTGTTTCGGAATACAAACAACAACAAATACTTACTCCATTATTGTCTGTTGTTATTATCTATCGTAAATTCAGTTACTGAGCATGCGGGCGCTCATGCTAATTGCTATTTTCACGAATAAGTTTTAATGCATAGTGGTTGACTGCATTTTAGAGATGCCATGAGGTCACATAAGTATTGAGGAGAGGAGCCAAGCTATGGGAATGCTTCTGACTAGTGCATCGCTAGAAACTCTTGCTGCCCATTTCAATGTGAGCCACAATGTGATCAGAAGAGTTCGACTGCGTTTTAATTATACTGGATCTGTTCAACATAAATAAATACCATTCCTACAGATTACAGAAAAAAAATGAAATATTTCCCGAAGATGAAGAACAGAAAATGGAATTTTGCGAAAATATGATGCATATTTGCAATCAAAACGCAAATTTTATTGCAAATATATTATTTACGGACGAAAGTACTTTCCCGTTGCACGGAAGACATAATGCCGCTGTACCTCGACACTGGGCAAGAGAAAACCCGCACCTAACATACAATGCTAGAACTCAGTATCCCCAAAAATTAAACGTTTGGGCGGGATTACTTGGAGAGCATAAAATTGGACCATTTTTTATAAATGGCAATTTAACAGGCGAGAAGTATCTTAACTTGCTTCAGAATCGAATTATCCCACGCCTCCACGAATAGGCGCTCAACTTGGATAACATATGGTTTCAACAGGATGGGTGTCCCGCTCATAATAGTAGAGTTGTACGGGAATATCTTCATAATGTATTTCCAAACCGTGTTCTAAGTACCTGGGGAACTATTCGCTGGCCACCTAGATCACCAGATCTCTCCTCTAATGACTTTTTCTTATGGGGATACATGAAAACTAAGATCTATACATTTGAAAACGATAGACCAAACAATTTGGCAGAATTGCAACAAAAAATTATTAACACTTTTGATGACATTCCTCCAGCAATTTTACAGAATGCGCAACGAGGCTTCTACGATCGTTTAGCGTATTGCTTTGAGGCGACCAGAAGACGTTTCGAGCATTTAATGCATTAGAAAAGTGGTCGCTTTTATGTTAACTTATAAAATAATATTTTATGACTAATAATAGATTCCTTCTGTTGTAACATATGCATATTTTTTTAACGTTTATTCCTGCAAATATGAGAATATTCATTTTTTATTTAGCTACTAATTACAGAATTTAAATTTCATTATTTTACTGTGAATTGTTGTAATAATACATAGTATTACTATTCTCCACATAGCTTTAATATTTTACATTTTTCACTGCTCAACGAAGTAACACGTCAATCGGAGCGAGCGTTTATTTAATTTTATTTTAATTTGTATTTACGCAGAATGGCCGGTACGTAACATATGGACTGAAGTGGTTATAAAGCTCATTTGGAAAGATATAATCAAATGACTTATATACAAAAGTCATTTTTCGTTTTTTGGCTACTCCCTGGTTCCTATACATCACTTAACAATGTTCAGAGTAATTACTCATTATTCAAAATATAATACAACAAACAAGCTGTAAAGATTATTTGTACGATTAACGTGTATATAATTTGGAAATAAACGCCCTAAAGATTTTTAATTTTTTAAACTAGTTTTCACTTAAATTTTTATTTTCGCGATATCTTAATACAATTTTGGATACATAACGTGTGTCTTCCATCTAGCGAAAAATTAAAGACAAAATTTAGTGTATTCATCAGTAAGCAGTAATCCGTTGCTTATATTCATACTCTTCGTTGTTTGTATGACCATGTTTTAAGGTTACAACTACAGCGGTTGCTACAGCAAATTAGTCATCATCTGATGAAAGTGATCATCTGTAATCTCTATGAAATGAAGCAAGACGTTCACGGTATCGATTCATTAATGACTCATTGAATAAAATAGCATAGTTTTTTTTTTCGAATTAGCATATCTAATGTGTTCACAAATAGAAGGGGAAGGGTGAATTCTTGTTTACATAATATATTGTTAATTATAAGAGAGTATCTATTGTAAAACTTATTGTAAGTTATCTTTATTACTAGATTAAAAAATATTAATTAAAAGTACTTTCAAAAACAACCCTATAAAGCAAATAAACATTTTTAGGTACTTTGTTGTTTTTTTCTTTTCCTTTTCTTTTTGCCACGGTAATCCAGTGTCTTTAATACGGTAAACAGCATCAAGTGTTTGTAGACGACCGCGGGGACTTCACAGGGTCTTCCTATCCCAGATGGAAATAACCCTATTTAAATGCAAATGTTATATTTGTCACCTAAGGAAGAGAAAAACTTCGACCTTATTTGTTTCCATCTACCCGTCTGTTCCTTATACATATACATAACATTCATATACTGTGATGATTTCCATCCTTTTTTGGTAGTGATCGCTTATGCAACTCAATCGTTAGGTTTGAATATTTTATATAAAAAGAAGATAAAAAATTACGCTTTTCAACCTGCCGTACTATGAATAATATATATCGTATTTTAACTTTTAAATATAGGTTTTCTAACTTCTACAACTGAAACAAACAAAATAATTGGCAACAGTTGTTTAGCAATTCTTATCAGGTTTAAAAGTACACGTTGTATAATAGAAGAAGACTTATTACATAACACTTTTCAAAACGACAAGAATAAAAAACGTAGAGGCAGACATTTACGTTTTCTCACTTAGAATCACTATTTTGTCATTCCTTTCTTTTTCTCCTCAGGTTTTACTCTCGACAAATTTGATTTCTGGTAATTTTTCATTGTCATTGTAACTCAGATGCTCATTTCCCATCTCGTTCCTGCGATCTGATACGCTGTCGTTTCTAATGCGACGTTTAATTTTATCGGTGCAGTTGTTGCTTTTTATTGGAGTCATTTTCTAGAAGCCATGAATCTGCTTTTTTCCCTCGCCCTTAATTGTTCGTCGGTATTAATTAAAAATCCTGGAAGATTTTTTACTTTCTTCGTTCTTTTAGTACAAAGTAAGAAAAAATCCGCAGAACCAGAAAAACTTTATATCCTGTTTTAAGATTTATGATGTACCTACCTTTCTTCTCTATACATCCACAGATTTATCCACCTATTTATTCATACCAGTTTACAAGTTTAAAATGATTCTGAACTAATTTCAATAATTTCAAAACCTAACACACACTGAATATTGCATACATGTGCAAGAAGTCAAAATCTCTGCTTTTGGACTCATCGTTTAAGATTTAAGCCCAATTAGCAATTTTTACAGTACTAAGTAACTTAGATTAGATTAGATTTAATTCAAGAATGCTATTGCACTGCGACTATTGGTGTTTTATGCCCTTTTATGAGAATTGTAAGCTGCTAGGGCTTTCCTGTATTTGTAGCTCCCCATCTAGTCTAAGAGTTTTAATAAACTGCAACAGTTGTGATGATTTGAGAGCAGATAGTTCTCCTTTATTATTTCAGTTATTACCGAGATGGTTGGCACGAAGTTCTGTGACTGCGGTGCAGTTTGATGTTAGGTGTTGCTTTCTGTGTGTTCATCTTCCACCCATGGAGAGATGTAAATGTGATGTTTATAATTAAAGGGAGACGTATTCATCTGTAGATCCGAACAAGTACAGGTCATCAGTCTATCAGATTTCTACTTAAAGGAATGGAAAAAGTGTTAGATCAATATCTTAGGAATAAAGTACTGGTAATGAACCCGCTTCATCTTAACCAACATGACTACCGGAAGGCAAAATCAACAATATCGGCCCTCCACTACATCACAATCAAAGTGGCTAAAGGCAAACGGTGCACCTGCGTAGAGAGCACAGAAAAGGCTAAAGAAACAGCAAAATGCCATTTATTGACTCTGATCCCTGTTGTGGTCTGTAAAAGAGTTACTTAAAACAAGCAATTAACCAATGGGTGGATATTAAAAAGGCCTTCCACTGACAGACCACGTCATGAGAAAGCAGGCAAAAGCTCTTTTATCAGCGTCGCCTAACACTTCTTAACAAACATGGTGTTAAGAAGACTTTCAACTATTAGTGGTATTTTTGGCAGGTTATGCCGCAATCGCGGGAAAGCTGAAGAACAAATCTGCCGTTTATGCCAAAAAGATATACAGGTACCGGCGCGCTCCTATTGTCACCCGACATTGCACGAACAAGCGCGCCAAGTAATAGGGAGATAGGCGCGTACGATGTGCGGCTGTTCCTTTATCAGCCACTTCATCATCATATGCATCTTGGACGGATATTTAACGTTTGGAAGTACGATAAATGATGTGTTATAGTTAGTTACAGTTAGTTATAGTAAATAGATACTGCAGACTGCTCACAGTATATCGCGACAGTCACCCAGTAACTTCACGAGCTCGTGCAATGTCGAAAATCGGGTGACCATAGAAGCCTGCCGGAACCGGTATAGACGGCGCATAGCGAGACATTTTGTGTGAATGCGTTACTGCCAGTCGTACACGACATCAACATTTCAGTACCTATATCGTTTCTAACGCCTACTGAAATCCAGGATGAAAATACTAAATTATACCCTAATTTTATATAAGTTTAATTAACCAGTCTAGCACCCTGTCTGACTAGAGACACTGCCACGGCTATTAAATCCTATCTATCTATCTAACCTATCCCATATTCCACCCTCAGAACATGTAGTCGCTATTCTGTTTGAGATCTATTCTTCCCAAAGTGACAATGTCCTGTTAGAAAACTGACAGAAGATTGTCTGGACACCATTCAGATTTTGTCCCTGTAGAGTATGCCGGCTATCACGCTTAAAAGGTTGTGGTATGAGTTTATGAACATGTTCGATGAGTGGAATTTGCATAAGTTTTGATTTGAGTCATTAGTTTCCTTGGGTATTTTGCTTGAGGCGGAAGAAGAATTTGCAGACTTAAGTTTAATCTTCTAGTGGTTGTTATTTCTCCGATATCTAACTAGGAATTACTATTTAGATCAAGTTTTTGGCAAGACCCATAGAAACTTGAAAGACATATAATGCATGAAATGATGTGATATTCAGTGGAGTCATATTATAAAATTGGGTGTCAAATTAAAGCAATAATGCTATGTTTCTATTTTAAGTTTCAATCACTGCATCTCTGTTCCTTTCACAATTAAACTACAGACCGGCTGTCCTGATTCAAGTTATCGTCGTTGACTTTAAATATTGATAATTATTGTATATACAACATGATATATGTAAAATCAGAAAATAAAAAATTATTTTAACAGTGAAACAGTTTATCGTCGTTCCCTGTTAGACATATACATATTACACTCGACCTTTATAGCAGCAACTAGAATAGACTTTATAACATAAATAAAATTTTCTAAGCGTAAATTGGAGGAAACACATCTCCGAACCGGAAGCTAAACGTTTCTACCGCTTGCTGGTTCCCTTCTCATCCTTTTACACCTTCATATATAGAAGCGTGAGCTTGCGGCCAACCCTATAACTTAGAAGTAATGCAGTTTATTCGCTTTGCTGGAAAAGCACACGCTTTTCCTGCTACTTTCGCGCCAGTTGCTAGATTCCGACATCTCTTTCTGTTAGAGAAGGTGCTAGATACTATACAGCTCCGGCACTTTAGGTAGGCAATGTTTCCGGGAGAGTAGGAACGATGACTCCCGGAAAATATTCCATTCTAAGTAGATACGACCGTGTTAAGTATAATTAACAAGTCCAATTTGGTTAACATGGGTTCTTTGTGTTCTTTCACTTCCGGTTGCCTGTTATTAGGAGGGCGTTCCAGAGATTAAAAGATGATGAAGTATACTCGGATAAAGCATTTCCTCAACATTGTAATTTTATTTTTAGTGTGTATTCCACATGTGAGACCGTACACTTGTAAAATGAAAGGAAATGGTTCTATTTACACTAAAAATATGAATTGTGGGTAGATAAATACAGAGCATTGGTAAATGACCATATATTATATAGTATTGTATTGTAATGGAAAAGGAGTAGGTACCTTTTTCGCTGCGACTAGTCTATGGCGAAGACACTATTCCTGTATTACTCTTTTAATCCGATGTCCGAATTGCAGAATTAGTTTGAGTGCCGAGGCTTTAATCTGTTCAGGCTGTAGAGTCGTCTGTCCTACATGTTGAAAACTTTACCGGCCGAATGCTTTGCATTTATATTATATTATTTTGCACGATAGTATGTGCTCGGGTGTTTTAGTTCCTAGTTGGCAAAATCCACATATGTCTTGATCAGATTTGCCCATCTTATTGAGATGATATGTTAGAGGGCAATAACCAGTATGCAGGTCAGTGCGGGTCCTTAAGTCTGCTTTTCTTAGATCAAGAAATTTTTATTACTATTTGTCGTGGAGTTGATAAATTTCGCTTGTGTTTGACCAAGTGTATTTCTTCATAAGGATGCCATTTCTTTTGCTTTCCAGTCTTGCCGTTTCATCTTGAGCCGGTACTCTGACACGCCCAAGAAGTATTCGGGAGCGACGAAGTGTATGTCCAGGGCTTGTCTTGCAAGTCCATCCGCCATGTCATTTCCTTTGGTATTAGTGTGCTCTGGAAGCCATATTAGGGACACCCTTTTCTTGCGGCCAGGTGCATCACATTCATCCGACATTCCTCGACCAATTTCGATTCAAATCTATGAGTAGCTAAAACTTTCAGAGCGGCTTGGCTGTCAGTGCAAGCATATACACAGTGAGTCGTTAAGAATGGGAAAGCTGGAAACTCTGAATAGTAGAGCCTAAAATATGAGGATTGACCGCGACATGCCTTATACAAATGTTGCTCGTTTAAGAGATACAGGGTGTTCAAGTTAATAATTTCATTTCTAAATTTTCCAATAACTCAGCAATTTTTTATAGAATTAACTTGATAATTGGTATTATTATGTTTTTCAGCATGACGAATAAGAATTTGACATCAATTTTAACATTGGTCATAGGTGGCGCTGATTACACACTGCTGAATAGATAAATCGATGCTTATCTTTTTTGTGCGTGTAGAATCACATAAACTGAATCGAAAATTTGAAAGAGCAACCTTTTTTACATGAAAAATACAAACTTGTTTGATGTTGATATCTTGATCCGTTTTCGAGATATTTGCCTTCTAAAGTTTCAATGCAGTTCGGCCTATTAACACAAATTTTTAATTTTTAAATACGAAGCTCAGGTAAATAATAAATAATACCAAGAAATAATGCATAGGTACACACTAAATCATAGTTTATTAGTAGAGTTTTTTAATAGGCCTTACAGCCACATAGTGTTCGCAAGAGGAAGTTATAACGTCTCAAGAGTGTTCATAGTAAAAAAAATAAACATGAAAATAATGACTTCTAAAATTAATTTGTCAAAAGGGTAGCAAGTTGATACAACTGTCATATGTAATGCAAACGCCCACGTATTATACCGGTGAAAATTTATTTAGAGCAACTGCTAGAAATGTCCACCACCCACTTCAATGCACTTTTCTATTCGTTTTCTTAGAGATCTTCTAATGTTAAAAAACAGCTCTGCTTTATTTCTGATTACATTGGCAGGTTCTTGAATTTTTTGAAGCAACTCTTCACGGGATCCATTCCTTCCTTGTAGACTATATCCTTCAAACTAAACCAAACAGAGAAATGTAGGGGGTTAAAATCTGGACTTCTAGGTGGCCAAAGAAATTCACTTCCACGACCAAATCATCGACGTGGAAACTGTTCGTTCAGATAATTGCGCACAGGCAGAGGAAAATGTGGTGGTGCTCCATCGTGCATAAACCACATGTTTTGTCTTAGTTCAAGTGGTACATCTTCCAGTAGTTCATTTAAATTTTGTTCAAGAAAATCTAAGTATAGTTGACCGTTCAGATTCGGTGGGAGTAGAAAGGGACCAATAAAAAAATCAGATCATCCCACACCAAATGCTTATCTTGAACTCATGCTGGAAATGTCTTTCCCTTATGGCATGTGGATTCTCAGAATCCCACAAATGATTATTCCTCCAGTTGAAAACTTCCCGTCTAGTAAACATTGCTTCATCGGTGAAGAGAACTTTGTCAAGAAAATTTCGATCCTCGTTCTGTTTTGTCTGTAAAAACTGCGAAAATCGTAGACGTGCCGCAGGATCCTGAGGTAATAAATTCTGCACGGAAGTGAAATGATAAGGGTACAGTTTTTCTTTTCGCAAGATTCTTTTGATAGACGTTTGACTTATTCCTGTCGCTGCACTTAAACGGTGAGTACTTACGCCTTGGTTTTCGGTAACACGAACTAGAACTTCCTCCTCTTGTTCTACCGAGATTGTTTTTGGAGCACCATTATGACGCTTAGGACGAAAACACCCAGTTTCTCCTAGGCGATTATAAAGATTTCTAAAAAGTTTATGATTTGGTTGTCTTCGATTTGGATATAATTCTAAATATCTTCGGGATGCAGCAAGTCTATTAAAATCTGTTTTAGCAAAAACACAAACCATATCTCGCATTTCACTATTAGAAAAGTAATTATGCCGTGGTATTTTTTTTTACTACTTATTCTAGTACAAATAAAACAGAAAAAGATAAAGCTACTTGCTTAGTACTATACTCTTTGACACAAGCTTAACAAACATAAATAATGATAGCTGTCAGATGCATTTAAGCCAACTTAGTATTTTCAGAAGAATAAGCCAACTTTGTATTTGAAGGACTAAAAATTGTATTAATAGGCCGAACTGCATTGAAACTTTAGAAGGCAAATATCTCGAAAACGGATCAAGATATCAACATCAAACAAGTATGTATTTTTCATGTAAAAAAGGTTACTCTTTCAAATTTTCGATTCAGTTTATGTGATTCTACACGCGCAAAAAAGATAAGCATCGATTTATCTATTCTTCGTCTTGCTGAAAATTCTTATTCGTCATGCTGAAAAACATAATAATACCAATTTTCAAGTTAATTCTATAAAAAATTGCTGAGTTATTGGAAAATTTAGCAATGAAATTATTAACTTGAACACCCTGTATCTCTTAAACGAGCAACATTTGTTTAAGGCATGCCGCGGTCAATCCTCATATTTTAGGCTCTACTATTCCCAGTTTCCAGATTTCCCATTCTTAACGACTCACTGTGTATAGAGATGTTGGCACCGCTCAGAACTTTATTTAGATTTTCTCGAGCGCAAAGGTCTATGGCGAGTAGTTCCGTCTGAACATTGTTGGAGATGTTCCTAGGGCTCTAGAGATGGTGGCCCAAGAACGCCAACCCCTACCCCTTCGTTGGTTTTGGATCCGTCCGTATACTAGACACGGAATCCATTTTCAAAATTTGGTCCAGCCGAGCTTCATTCTTCGCGACTGGGAAACACCCTGAATGATGGGCAGTCAAATTATATAGTATACTTGTTGTAGTAGTATCTATAGGAAGTGTAAAGCGAAACACCAACAGAAAAAAATTGAAAATCTAACAACACCTGGTAGCGTGGGCATTGAATTTTCTACCTCTACAAAGGTAATTTATACAATCTGCGCAAATTTATCTGCTTACTTTTGGAAAAAATATCAATTAATATGTAGATACAAACTCTACACAAATTCTCGCAGTTAGTAGCATTAGTAGCTAATTTAGTATCGAATGAAATTATTTTATTACTATTAGCAGTTTTAGTTGAAAGTAATAAATATTTCAAACATTTTGATATGGACAGATGAATCCCTTTTGGCTGCAAACAAAACAAATAGTCACAAAGTTGGTGTTAGGTTACAGTTGTAGAGATTTTAGATACTGCTGCATACAAAACCGCATTAGGTAAGTGGTGGTTGTTAGAAGTACTGACAAATTTTATTAGTAGGTAGTGGCATTTAAATAGAATATACACATTTTTAAATATTTGACTTTAAATGTGTGACTATAAAATTAAATCTAGTATTTCCTTTTTTAATCAACTTTCGTTATTGCGTGTTTCAAAAATGTATGTATGTATATGTATGTAAAAGGAAGGTAGTCGGTCTTTCTTCAATCCCCTAGATTAGAAATTCATTTGAATTCCTATGTCTGGAAGATTTTCCCTCTCATTCTCCCACAGCATTTTCGTAAGACGTCTATGCATCAGCCAGGGGAGACGATAACAGCGGAAAAGGGACACTAAGCATCGGGCATGTCTGCACATTTCCTCCTATTACTTGGGGATGGAAAGGGCGGCGGTAAGCAGATAGGAGTAACGGCGTAGAGAAGTATGGACTATGGAGAAATGTAAATATCATCGAGAAGTATCACCTTTGGATGGTAGGAAATTGAAGGAAATGCAGATGTGGGTAACTGATGGTAAACTGATTATCGAACCAGCCACTTGTAGAGGAAGAAGAAGACGCGGGTACTGTCGCAGAGCGGTTCTGTTTAACCGTGAAATTGTCCCTGTGTGCTAGCGTAGGACCAACGCGACGGCATAAAGAGAGATAGCTCGTTTCATTTTAATATATTCTAATTGCGTTCTGCATTATTTAATTCCTGTTTTCGGCATTTATAATTGGCTATTTAAGAATTTCTCTGGAGGACATCTAGAATATAAAAGTGGCGCTTCGTTAAAGTAAAGAAAATGATATAAAATGAAATTTCCATGTATCAAGAAAGCGCGTTAGAATGTATTTAAAGGTAAATGTATTGTTGCTTCCCAAAGATACTGCTGTTAAATTGAGTTTGTGAAGAAAAAATTGTATTTAGTCGCATTTGGATTGGCTATTGGCCATTGAAATATAGGTTAGTGAGTTATGAAATCGTTTTTTTTTTATTCAGAAATAGCAGAACCATGCCCAAAGCAACTATAAAGCAGAAAAACTAATTATGAGAGCTCTTGATTTTGAGTCAAATGGACAAAGGATTTTAATTATTGCAATTCTGATAATGACAACCAGAAGAAACTAATTTAAAGAAGCTTAAACTGTTAGTCAGTGCTGTAGTTTTTACAAATAAAAGCTGGCATATTTTATTATCACCACTGTGACATTATAAATTACAGCTAAAAACATATATTCGAGAAAATATTGGTATACAGGAACACTTTTGCTTTAACATTGAGATTAGTCAAAGTTGCCGATAGCTGTGCAGAAAAACTAAATCTCCTTTGTTTACAAAAAGCAATTTGTAAATTTGTGTTTTGATACATCAATGCAACCATGTATCTTGATTTAACTTATGTGAAGTTTTGCAAAATACGACATATAACTATACAAATTCATTTGACCTAGCAATGTTAGTAAAAATTACAATATCAACAAAAAAGACATTAAATTAATAATGAGAGGTGTGATTCAACGTTACTCTATCAGTATCGTATTGTAAATTGATATAGCGACAGTAACTGGTGATGGCATTACTATGAACCGTATGAAGTATTAACTGTCTAACTCGCAGGTTATTTTAGATCTCACACTCCTACACATAGTAGTGGGGGGAGTTGTCTATAGGGCATTGTACCGACCAACCAGTGCGGGGGAAGGGAGAATGGGAAGGAGAACGATCCAACTACTCCCTAAAAGCAGATACTATTAAATGGTACAGGGATGGTTCCAAACCTGATAGGGGAACAGGTGCAAGAGTATTCGAGCCACGAATCAAATATTCAGAACCAATGGCAACTTACCCTAGCGTCTTCCAAGCAGAGATTAATGCCATTGGAAGATGTGCTCAACTGAGTCTTGATAGGAACCATCGGAAGCAAAACATTGCAATTTTGTCCGACAGTCAAGCAGCCTTAACACCAGAGTTTTAACACCATCAGATCAAAATTATCCTGGGAATGCCTAGTGAAATTAAACAATGTAGGCAGAGAGAACAGAGTTGCACTATGCTGAGTACTAAGATACACTGGAATCAGTGCCAATGAGAGAGGTAATTTATTAGCAAAGAAGCCCGCTACAACATTGCAAATACTCATAGCAACCCTCTGGGAAAATCTTCCTGGTCTGAGACATTCCACGGTATTCATTGGAAACTTCAATAAGCAAAGAATAAGGACTTTGTTAGAACTAAGTAGGAACAAACTACGTGTACTTGTGGGTTTTGTCACAGGGCACTGCTACCTTGGGGAAGATGAAAATCGGGAACACCTGATATTCAAATGCATGGCGATTGCAGCAATTCGTGCCAGTTATTTTGGTAAAGCTGGCATTGACGAGGGAGAAATACCCTCTTTGAAACCATCACAGCTATTGCAGTTTATTAAAATCCTTAGACTGGATAGGAAGCTATAGTTGTGGGTAAATACCAATAAGTTATACCTCATGTAGGGAGGGCACAATAGATCATTTGGTTGCAGTGCATCATCCTCAACTAAAATTGTAATTCTAACGCAAAGAAATTGGCCGGTTTACCACTGCAGCATATTGTTATACTGAATGTGAATAAATCATACAGACATTTGATAGCTGCTTCATAGTAGAATGCATGGCACTATATTAAACGTTCTTTAAGGTGACTGATATTGTATTCATAAATCAAGATCTGTCTCAATTAGAATTAATCACTGCCTCTATCTGCCTGATTTACTTTTAAAATAGAACTGAATATGATCTTTTCTTAAAATTGAAAATAATAATAATAATAATAATATAGTCTTTATTGCCAAGGTTGCAAAGATAATAATAATAAAAAAAGTATAATATATATATAATATATATATATAAGTATTTTATATCAGAATAATATGTATTTAAAATGTTTTAAATGTTTATATAGTTTGCAATAAATTTCGGTAGACTAGTAGGTACGTTTTATTAAACTGTGCGACTTTCTAACCCTATTAACAAATGCAATATGCAATATACGATGTCCACGACTATCAGATTCTTTGTTAACAAAACTTGAAACAATTGATTGTTTGATTGATTTTTCAATTTGCCTTAAATTGGCAATAACAAACAGAATATAGTGGACATTGGCTATAAATAGGTCTCTGTTTCTTTGAGCTATAACAATAATAAATTGTGGGTGAGCTTTGAGGATCCATACATTCATCCAGCCTCTAATCAATCTTCTGGAACTACATTTTGACCAAACATGTAAATCCTCTTGTTAGAAACATCTGGAATTATGTATTTATAAAGATATTATACAGGGTGTCCGCGATATACAAAGCATGCAGTTAAGGGATGATAGCTATAACGATTTAGAAACAAAAACATTTAATACACCATGGTTCTATCTGTAAGCGTAAACGAGAAAAAAAAATATATCTAAAAAACCTTATTTGGTCAAACTGTATCCATAATCCATATTGCTTCTTAAATAACCAAAAAAACCATATCAAAAATTTGGAGTTGAAAATAACTGAAAACAACGACGAAAACGAATTATTTAATACTTTGCAACAGAAGCGTGGTGTCATTTCTCTTACACCATACTGTTTACATATTCAATAGAAGCATATCTGCAACACATGTTTATACGACCTTGAACTACATTAGACCATTGTATCGTATCATATCGTACGAAGTCAAGGGCCATACGTTTTAAAAATATCCGATAAGTAGCAAAGAGGTATCTTTGGGTTTTTTTAATAATGTTATGACAATAAAATCGATGTTGTTTTGAAGTTAGAGTGAAAAGGGCTTTCGATCGGTAAATGAAAATTTAAGTTTAGGGAACGCTCTTTCGTGAAGGCTACTACAAAATTTAGTTCTTTTCTTTTATTTGTGATAAATTGGTGGTCCTAAAAAGGACCTTTTTGAGAGACAGGAGAAAATGTATTACAGGAAAGGCTCGATGTGTGCCCATTTGCAAGAACACACGCCTGTAATCGTCGGGTAAATCCTGCACTGATTGGCTGCCGCTGTACAGTATGCGTCGAAGTTTGTGACATGAGAAATAATTTTTTTTTCTCGTTTACCCTTACAGATAGACCCAAGGTGTATTATATGTTTTTGTTTCTAAATCGTTGTAGCTATCATCCCTTAAAAGCATGCTTTGTATTTTGCGGACACCCTGTATATTTCTTAATGTATGTCCCTCCATGTACTTGCTTGAAATTTATGTAGGAGTTACATTGTTATATTATCACGCATATGGGGTATTACCTCACACAGTGCATGGTGTTTGGAAGTTTAATCCCGTATATGTATGTGTTACATATACATATCTACGTGTTAAGAACTTCTTAGTCGTCATCAGACACAGGAGTTTTAATCAATAAACGCTTTCCTGAAAGTCTGCTTTATATAGAAACTGCTTAACAGGTAGCACAAGATAAAGTGTGTAAAAGTATGTTATATAGATAAGTCTGTGTTATTCGTAGTTTTTTGCTTTGTAATATACTCTTCATGCATTACATGTGTTACAGTGCAAAGTTGGAAATATATACAAGGTGGATAAGCGCCATATTTGAATTATCTGTCATTCGGAAACCAGTTTAACAGTATCAACAACTGGTTTCTAATTGGCATCATTTACCTGTTTACATATGTATATTAATAAACATTTAAAATATTCATTCTCACATATTATCGGCTAGGAAAAGTAAAAGGACTAACTGGCTTAAAATTCGAATCAAAAACAGAAGTAATACTCTTAGTCCTCTAGTGGATAGACTAGAAAAGAGAACAAAAAATCCATGTGATTCCAACGGAGAAAACGCAAAGCCGAACAGTATAAAGCGGTGGATTTGACGGGATTTCCCCAGTTCTCCGCTCTATCCCTGTATATAGAAAAAAATACAACAAGAAAAATCCCAGCGCAGTGTTGCTCCCCAGACCGTAAAACCCCGGCACAGAGCAATAAAAATATTCAAAGGTGATGACTCTACTTTATACATACATTCATATATATTTATTTTATGTACTCCTCTTCAGAAGTGGAGAACGTGCAGCGGAGCTGAGCTATTCTACATAATATACCCGAATAAAAACAGTAACATTTGCAAGTTAAATGCCATAAACAGCACTAAAATAAATTTTCTCTTTTTCGTTTCACGCCGGGCGCTTGGCTCTGAGGGTTTAATGTAATCATACGCTGTAAAATTGCGGAGCGGTTTTTGCGAGGACCTTTTTCTGAAAGGATTTCATTCACTTGCGGTGTTTTCTAAACATATTTATCCACGTTTCGTTAATCTTTGTCGCGTGTTAAATTCATTTATGGTTGGAAAAAAAGGGAACAGATTTTTATGTTTATATTGTTGTAGGTACCGAGTAAATATGCAAATGACATAATCTTGTATATCCGCTTCAGAAAGCGAGTACGTATTTATAAATAAATATTCTCTACAACTGCCTAGGGCTTCGTGTGACATTATAACTATATGTATATTTGCTTTTAATAATTCAATTTTGAAGTAAATTACGTATTAAGATGTTTGCTGCGAAGCATTATTTCTTGAGACAATCTTTAATTATATAGATAACAAGGGGAGTTTAATAAGTTTTGAAAATAATATATGTTTAGTATATTAGTCGTTTTGTGTGACTATACTCATAGTTTAGTTTTAGTTTTAGTCTAATGCTCATTTCCTCTTGAGGTATCAGAAGTTTGCTCTTGAACTAACTATTCTTCCCAATAGTTTGTGTATTTATAGTCGGATGGTGCATCTGATTAATTCTTTAATCACAATGAATTTTTAAGATTCAAAAACCTTGATGTAACTGCGGGTTGTCGATATTACTAAAAACATCCACCATTGTGAAAAAACGTTTCAAATTGACGAGCTGTATGCTGATTTTGAATTTACTGGCACAACAGTATAGAGAATTCAGTTAGTAATCATAAGAGCATTAAAATGTTCTTGCGTAGAGACATTTGTCACAAAAATTTCAACCAAAATTTGTGCAGAATTAGAGAGATTACGTAACTGCAACTTTAAGCTTAGACTGTATTGATATGAAGATTTTCAAGTTTGGATCAGAGTTCTGTACATTAAACACTTGATTATATTTAGCATGACTACCTACAATTTGTTAGTTTCTAGATCGTTATTCATTTTGTTCAGTTAGTATACAATCAGAGCCAGGATGGCTATTGTCATGTTGTATAGCTATCAGAATAAAACGATGCTTCAGAAGATCAATATTTTGAATAAAAAACTAACACTAACTACTACAGATAATTACAGGTTGATCGCTATACTCTTTATTATTATTTTCTGTCATGTTGTTGCCAGGCTACTGGCATTAGCTTACCCTGACATCTCCCTTTTTTTTTAAAGAAACTAAGTTTTGTTATCAAAAATCTGAAACATAATCTGACAAGTATTTTGGTTTTTTTATAGTTCGACCGCTTTTAGATACTACTTTCCTGTCGAGATCCGAACAATATTGATTGATCAATTCTTTTTGAGCATTCCAAGTAGAATCGTCTCTTGACACCTTCTTTTGCAAACTTGAAGTTAAATCAGCATTTAACAGCTATAGAAATTAGCTTCATCAGCTCAAACAATTTTTGGCTATAAGATCACATTTTCACAAACAATTTGAATGTTGCATATTACCCACTCAGGTCTAATTAAGGAAAAAGTAATAAAGCTGTAACTCTGTCAAGTACGTTTTTGAAGTTGAAGACATCACATTTATTTGTTTTTTTAATGGAAACATTGAGGAGAATGGAAAGTAAAAAGTTGTCAGCATATTTTATACTGTGTTAAGGGCATCTCATATTTGCTGGATATGAAATGTAGGAAATAGATTATTTTCCTACTTGCTAAATTCATCTATCGTAAGCAGTTTCTTTTATGAAAAAATATACTAACTATCTGGCAATTATACCTACTTTCATTTCCTAGTTAAAACAAGGCATTTTTTAAGTAGGTTTCTTACCATTTATGAAAAAAAAATGTTTACTTCAAAAACAAAAGGGCACGCGGAAAAGCGTCATTGTATAAGGAAATATCCGTAGTAGAAGAGGACCGTTTTTCAGACATTCTCTGTGTGGCGTCGACGATGACGAGGATCGATGAATCTTGTGCGTATAGTTTTTGAGAGATGACGCTTTTCGCCCTAATTTTGGGGCCCTCTCGAGGACCGTACTGAGCGCGGGCATGGTCGAGAGCAGCGCTTGATGAACTAAACCCATCGATCATCCAATTAGCCCGCCGATCAATCATCCGCTGCCATTTACCGCCTGCTACCCCAACTACACGCTCATCAGTTCATCTGCATACCACCGTTCTCCTTCTACTCTCTATACTCTTTAACTACCGACCTCTCTTCTAGCTTCTATGAGCGGGGTAAACGCACAAAATACTACTCTGCGTGTGGTTGTAGTGGTGTTGTCATTCTTTAGCGTTCTGTACTACACAGCGGTACTCTCTCTACGTAGTTAGGAGCCATCTTTCAACTTCAATTTCCAAAAAAAATTCTGGTAATGTAATGAAGATTCGTCAATCATAAAAGGGGAGAATTAAAACAATTAAATTGTGATTATGTTTGTTATACGCTTAATCATGTTAACTTTTAATTTTACAGCCTTTAATGTGTTGATATTCTGTAAATTATTAGAAACTCATATTATTGTATCAATAATATAATATCTGAATACATTTTCTTGAAGTGGACGTAAAATTGTGCGAAAATATATCCATATAAATCTTTAAATATTTCGAAGGGATTGAGTTATATGTACTCTCAATGGAAAGAAGTTTTTGGGCAGTGTGTGGTATTTATTTATTTATAATCTAAAATTTTATGTATATGTAGTCTGCACCCAGTTACCGCACATTGGTGTAGGGTATAATAAAAGCTTCAATATATCTGGCCAACCTCTTAGCCTGCAACCATGTTGTTTCTTTCTTTGCAAGCAGTTCTGCTATCACTCCATTCCCAGTCGTTCGCGGTCTACATCTTTTTCAGCGCTTTTGGTGTTTCGTCTTTCACACTCTCTTCGCTGGTCTTTCTTGCGTCACCAACTCATTTGGCGTTTCTCGATGCATTAGTGAGTCTACTCCTAGTTCTTGTCTAATATTCATTCTATCTATCTAGCTTAGTGACTCCTCTAACTCTTCGCAGATATTTCATCTCAAGGGCCCGTAAACTGCGTTTCTGTTTCTCGCT
The DNA here is from genome assembly GCA_004785975.1 of Popillia japonica. Classification (NCBI taxonomy): domain Eukaryota; kingdom Metazoa; phylum Arthropoda; class Insecta; order Coleoptera; family Scarabaeidae; genus Popillia; species Popillia japonica. The sequence goes on along the minus strand of SMLS01073076.1, from coordinate 8,417 downwards.
CAAGACCCACGACTCGCAACTATAAGTTAATATAGGTCTGTATATCGCTTTATAAACTTTTATTTTGGTATGTCTTGCTATTTCTGCTCTACTTGTAAAGTTCTCATTCAGTTTGTAGTATGAGTTTAACGTTTTCTCTATTGTGTTAATGATTTCCGCTTTTGTCCCTTCTATTTCTATATTCATATTAACTCTTCCTTCTCCTACTACCATAACTTTTGTTTTCGTTTTGTTCATTTCATTCTATTTTCTATCTAAAATTGCGAATTAAAATATTCCAACGTAGTGTCAATTGACTCTAATTCTACAAAATAATATTTAATTACCTAACAATGTTGAAAAGGTTTCCACATCATATATTCGCAATCAGCGGAATCACCACCATGGTCTTACTACTTTAATTAATAACAGTGTTCACAATGGTGCAAAATGAGCGTTGAAAACTCTGTCTACCTTGTATAGCAAATAAAATGGAGAAAAATATGTTTAAGTACTGCAGAGGCTTAACTTTGGAGTTAGATTGACTTTGGTTTATAATGAGCTTCACCAGCTACGCTATTAATAGTGAGAAGTGTTTTGTGTCACAGAAACATGGTATAGTAATTTACTAAAGACTATTATATAATGACAAATTGACAGCTAACACAGTAAGGTAGGTAGTAAGAAGATTTATCACTGGTACCTTAAGCTGGTACTTTAGTAAAGTACTTACTGGTACTGTGCCACAAAAATAAACTTTTCATACAATGATTTCATTTCAGAAAATTAAAAAAAATAAAAATATGATTTAACAAAACAACCTTAAATATAATTATCAAGTATCAGTAAAACATTAACAGAAAAAAAATCATTTTCCATTTATATTATAGCACATTTGATATGTATGAAGTAACAATGAGACACATGTTTTAGAAATACATGTTATCTTATACGAACATTTTCCACAAATGTATTTGGTGCAGGATCTTTTTTTTAATTATCTGGAGTACAATCCATTGTTTTCTGTCGGTATTTTTGAAAAGATTTTTCTTTTCTGCAGTAACTATGTTCACAAGGGAGTTCTTTGGATTATTGAAACAATAAATGTTTTGTAGTTATATTTTTATCACAAATCCCTTTATATAGAATCCACGCATTGATGACTGCCAAGTCCAAAATATTATAAAATACTACCAAAGGACATCTACGTGACTCTGCTTTTACGTTATATTTGCGAGTCATTTGATCAACTACATCTAGTCCAAACTTAGTTGCAATGTAAAACAATACAGTTTTAGGAATTTGTTTTCGATTAGAAACAATTTATACGGATTTATGTTTAGAGTTAAGAAGTAGTACAATGGATAATGTGTGTGTCCTGATTACATTTACCAGTTAGAGTTATAATCGGATCCTATTATAACGGCTGCCGAACACTTTGGATCATTCAATATAACTTCATATAAAAATATACTTAAATGTTTTTAAGGAAATGTCTGAAAACGATTTATAAATGAATGTAAATACGCATTGATGCTCATAGTTGCATAGATGAATAAAAAAATATTATAACTTTTGAAATTACTGAAGCGGTTATTTTCACGGGTCTTGGTATAAATAGGTATAGGTCATACTAATTACGTATTGATATCCATAATTGCATAGATGATCCAAAAAATATTATAAAGTTTGAAGTTGCTAAAGCGTTTGTCGAGTTTTGGTATAAATAGGTATATGTTATACTAATTATTATACTATATATATAAGTTAAAGTGGCTGAGTGGAAATTGAATAGATATGTATATTTAACTGTTATTATATTTCATTAACAGTTGTCATAAAATTCTAGGATAATACATAAATTATAGCAACATTTTTAACTATGAAATTTTAAAACGTCAAAATGACGGTCTGGGTACTTCTAGTGTTTTCGGGCGTTGTCCGTGTCATGGTTAGTAAAATATATATAGTACAAATAAAATGCACAAGATATACAATAAAAAAACTCGGCGTTTCGCCACTAATGTAAGTGGCTTCTTTAGGAGCAAACGGAGTATCTGGAAGAGTAGCAGGAGGTGACAGAAACTCGACGGTTAAACCACGCTAGAGGCGAAAACCTTCTGTCGTGCTTTCTGACACGTCTCTAGCGTAGTTGACACGTTGAATTACCGTGACCTTCTGCTACCCTGCAAGATACCTCCTTTGCTCCTCTAATTCTAAATACAGTCGCCCAGTGCGAGTAGTGACATGTATCGAATACCTGCGGAAGGCCATGTCGCTTGAAGTCTGATTCATTACATTTGCTCTCGATAGTACATATGTATGTATGTATGCATGTGTAAAGCATGTCAAATCGTTCGTCTTAGCTCGATACTGGTTGTTATTCTCTGTACCAAGCTTGATTTTAGCTTGGCGTTCTGCTTGCTTTTAAGGCGATATTTTACTTAATTTAGTTCTTTCAAATCTATTATAGTTCGAAATATTAAAATGTTAGAATATTTCTGGATATTTAAATCAGCGATAATTTCTTCTTGAACCAGGTCAGTTTCAATGTGTTGTTATTCGGTTGTTCATATACTTTGTTTTTCTTGTACAAGTGTTTATGTCTCGGTTTTCTATTGTGCAGTAGCTTCATGGATTAAGTTGAAGCGATACCGTCTATATATTGCAACACTTTTTTTTCAGTTGTGCGATTTTTTCCAATGTTAATTTCTGACCAAATATAATTGTAGTAACAGCCGTTATAAGTGTTACACGCCCTGCACTCAATCGTCATCCTTTGACTGGACGGTATAATGATGATATACAGTGTTGCCAGCTTAGTATATGTAAATCCACAAATACTCCTTCCTGCGGTAAATTTTGCCCAGGTATTTGGCTGCGTCTGTGCATAAATTGAATTGGGTTCATAAATATTAAGTATAATGTTTGACACAAATGTTTAAATACACGAATCAGTAGCAAATAAGAATATAGTGTTTTTTTACGTTGTCGATTTCAGCATTTAATAATCTCAATAAATCATCCTAAATCAGTTTACTTTTCGGACGTCTTTTTTTAATCGAAATAGACATTTAGACATTTTCAAAGGTCGCACAAACCAATCCCATTAACGACAGCCGTTGCGAGCACAAAAACCTGCATAACACCATGCGACAAAAACAGGGACAAGTCGTTTATCCGTTAAACCAAACATCATTTTCCACTTACATGTACTACACATCCGTATGCACTAATCTGACTCCATTAAGAGCACAGAATAGGAGAGGCTAAATCTGGCGTGACCGAGCTATACGGTTATGCTTCTCTTTCCCTTATTTTCACATACACTATTCGTAGCATGGGATGGTAGTGCTCTTACTGGAAGATACTCAGAAGAAAGGATTTCTGATTCTATATATATATATCTATGTATATAATATATATCTGTGTGTGGGTTGTAGCCCTATACACACACGTATATATAAAGGATAGAGTTTATTTGGCCCAATATCGACGTGAATTGTCGTCTTGTCTCTAGAGTGCAAGGCCGCGCTAACTGCCTCGGGATGTCCCCGAGCTATAAGCTGCCCGAGGAAACCAATTCGGAGAAAATGGCTCTGCGAATATCGAGACGCGAGACTAGATGGTTATAAATTGATGTGACGACCGAAATTAATTATATGTGTAGATGGTGCAGCAGCAGTGCGATCTACAGCAGCTATAGTTGCCGCCGGTTGCTGTATTAGCAGCTCCTGCTAACGTGCAGCGATATTAGAACCAGACTTCAGTTCGAAGCTAACCGAAACCCAACTTATTAAAGCTGCATTAGTGCTGAATTTGTATTTAAGGGATTATTTATATCGCAGACTATCTCGGATATATGCATATATATCGGCAGTTTTTGGATTGCGAATCGGCTAATGCGTTTGATATTCTAATTGAAAATTAATTTATAGACGTTCTATAATTTACATAAATTAATTTGTAAGCATTTATATTTGTATTAAGTGGTGAGTTGCATCGAACTAGAAATGATTTCTTCGCGTTTATTGTTTTGCGATCTTGATAACGAAACATCTTGCTTTCTCTTAATGAAAACGATAGGTTAAGTTAACGTGGTTAGGTATTAAGAGTTTTTATTTTTGCATGTTTCAAAAAAATGAATACATGTATCATACAATCACACAATTACTTGTTGTTTCAGTTTATTATACTTTATTATTTTGAAACAATAACGTTCATTTCATATTTTTCTTAGGGTTTGCCAATTTTACTCTATACTATTTCTTATTTCACTTTATTTCGAATTCTAACTAGAAAAGGATATTATGCATTCGTTTGCAAATATTTTCTATGTTGAAGAAGGTAGGATCCATAACAGAAGAGAAGACATTTCGACTTTGCTATATGCCGACAATATTGATAACGATAAACAAAGTACCATAAACGTAGAACGACAAAAAAGGGACGCGTAATGAAAGGGTCAATGTATCAAACTTTCTGTTTCAATGCAACAATTTGTGACAACGAATTTTTCAGTCTATGTTGTTATTACACTCATGATATTTCAACGACACCTTGCCTAATTACATTGAACGTTTTTTAATAGCAATATGCAAAAGTGTGATTTCATCTTTTAAACATTACGAAAATAGATAATCTACTAATGTATGTATGTAAGTAATTGTCCTGCTATTAAATTATAGTTTACGCAATACCTTGGCGGTCTTCTGCCATAAGGTCTTCCACCAATACCTACAATATGTTTGTCATAAAATTGGGATCATCATCTGTTTGAGATACTGGATCAACGCTTGAACTTACACAATCGGTGCAGATAATTTTCTGTCGTTTATACTTGAGATCAGTTCAAAGTTTCTATTACTGCGTGAAAAGGTTCCTCTACTATAAAAAACTGCTCACTCCCTCGAGTATATGTCATCTATGCGTTGTTGTTTCCGTGATCAAATAATTGATTCGAGAACTCGATTGCATGCTAATTTATTGTAGTACTTATCACCCATTAATTTGTTAATATTGTTTTATTTATAATCTTTCTTTTCTTTTTCGTGTCCGGAATATTCTACAGTTTCCCGACGTAGTATTAGACCACGTCCAATGCTTTGAGTTTATATTTATAATGAAATATGTACAGTCCTGCAGATAAAAAGAGTGTCAAACTAAAAAGTGTCCATTTAATAAAAAAACACATATAAAATTTCACATTTTCAATGTTGTAGTTGTTCAGAAAATATGCATAAATACCAGATTAATCCATAAAAGTAGTCCAAGAATTAGGTATGAGTCGCACATATTCTTTATGCACGAGAGTCTACAGACATATTGGATATACCATAATTTCATTACCGCTATTTAAGGATGTGGTAATTTAGCAATTTTAAATAAAACGTTTCTAAGAAAGAGAAGGTCAAAGTTTGGGATGCAAGTATTTAGAAAGAAGCTTCAATGAATATCTTGTTCAAAATATCAACCCAGTTGCTCGTTACATTTGTTAGGTTTCCTCTAGATTTGTTGAGTCTCTGTTCTTTGTTTTTAAATTTTTGATGCTTTAATCAGCCTTTCCCATACTAAATAATCTACGAGATTTAAGATTGGTAATCTTGATAGTTAAACTGAACACCTTCTAGAATTTCCTTTCGGACCCGGCCAATATAATTTTATGACCAATTACACAGAACAACAAATTTTCTATTTTTTTTATTTGTCTTTATGAATTATATGCAAACTTATTTTGTTTTATATTCCTAATAATTATTATAAAAAAAAATTCTTCTATCACGTCTGGTATTATAAATAAATGAAATTCATATTGATCATACAATACTAACACTAACTAAGGATATGCTATTCTGAAACGTATTTAGAAAGTCCTTCTTTTCACTTTTCTTTTGTATTGGGATGAAGAACATTCCGAAATTAAAGTCCAACAGTAGTCAGCAAGTATCTCGCTATTCCACTTCCCCTGATAACGTTTTTTAATAGTGGAAATATCGTGATGAAATCTTTCCCTATGCTCGTCACTAACATCTCCAAGATTCGGGGGAAAGAAGTTCAGGTGCAAATGCAAGAAATGTATTTTAAGACTCATATTACAGCCTAATGCATGGTAACTTCTGAGAAGTTCACTAACAATTTCCTCAAAATCTTCAGATTTTTTATTTCCTAAGAAATTCTTTGTCACACTTTTAAATGCATCCCAAGCAGTCCGCTCTAAATTTGACGTCCTCATGAGCGAGGACGTCAAATTCTCGATTCTGCTGTAACAGTTTAATACTGAGGTCCTATATCCCTTCTTTAAGTTTTGCCTCAGATATATTACGAAATTTTTGTTTAAGGTGTCGAAATCCTGGTCCCTCTTTGTCCAATGCTTTGATAAAATTCTTCATCAGACCTAATTTTATGTGTCATCATCATGCACAGATATTGTGAGGGGTTCACAAATTGTCTTGATTTGTAGTTTTTAATTTAAACTACATATTATATACTATTTAAAATAAAGGTTATACGATTTTTCTATTAAAGGTGTAATATTTTGTCTATGTTGTTGAACGATGAATTCTCCACATACGTAACAAAAACTGTTAGGATTGTTTACACACATACGGGGCATTGCGAATTCAAAAAACGTTTAACTAATGTTACTACCATACATTGAGTCAATTTGTGTCAAATAACGTGTCTGTAAGGTCTTATATATGTAAACTCAAATATGCACAGATCTGTTAACTCCTTGATTTTATTGATTCTAGAGAAAAAAATGAAGCCCAAATATGTTAAATCCTGTTCAGACATGCTTCTTTTAACTTACTAATAAAAAATATCTTTAGACATATAGTATATTCACATGTATAAAAAAAATATCTCAGAAACCTGGCGTGATAGCCAATTTTTGAAAATATTTTCAGAATTACAATGAAAAAGTCCATAACGTACACCTATCAGAGTGTAAGAAAAACTTTTGACCAGTGTTATTTGTCTATGAAAATGTGGAGGTGCGTTATCCTGGTGTAGCTTCATTAATCCTTTTACAGTGAGAGGAATGCCATCCAGTAATGTTGAAATCCCAGGTTTCAGAATATGCAAATAAGCAATTATTGTGAGACATTATAAATGGAAACTGTTAAGGGTGTTATTTAAGGGGAACGAGAATTACGGGCATTAGTTTTTGACAAAGCTTTCAATTTTCCATTAGCTAACAAAATTTTAAGTTTTGCGGCATGTAGCCGCAAGGTTTCAATGCTTGTAGAGGTATACTTTTATGCTGCTCATGTTAACTTACTTGGATATTATTCGGACATTAGTAAAAAGTTGGATGTCAACCATATTGACTATTACTCTTTATTTAGGCCAGGAGCGTCTGTGGGAAAATATTGATCATAATTGTTAAAAACAGTTTCATGAAACACGCTATAATAGGGGTATCGTTGAGGAAGCTGTTAAATTAACTTTGGTTTTACTGTTATAGTACTGTACGACTACTTATGTAACATGGAACCATATAGCATGCAAGAGTTTCCTACTTAACTTGAGTAAATTTATATTGTACACTGCTTATTAGATAAGATGATTAGGTAAGATTAGATATGATGGTTTTTGCAATTGTATACATACAAGCCGCAGTAAAACTGTTATTTGTTTATTTATATACATATATGTGATCAATAATAAATAACGAATCGCAGATACTTCAACTTTTAGTAAAAAATGAAAACTGCACGATTATCTAACAGTTCAAATGTTTATAGTTTACTTACGAAGGAGTTTTGGCCACATGCTTATGAAATATTTTTGATTTGAAATTGCGCAACATGCAACTTACTTGTGCAAATATGTTATGATAGGTACACCTTATATGTATGTATATTCCTACATGAGTAAATTTTTAGAAAAATAATTGAGAACAAATTTATAGTCAGAAATGCTTCGTCGGATATATGCTATTTTTGTAGTGATGATGGTAAGGAACTTGTGGATCAATTTTATCCTTCTCCTTCCTATTCTGTTAAATGTTTGTGCATTAAATTAAAAGTACAATCTTTAATACACTTTATCCTCCGAATAAATTTCTATCGTAAGGATAACAAATACAATTTGCGAAATTAATAATTTTGTTAATGTAGGAATATACTTTGCTTGGTATTTTGGGAGCCTTATTATCAGAAGTAAGTAGTGACCATAGCAATATCTGAAAACTAATGAAATGTGTACTGTTTTCTCCCGAGGAAATGAAATTAAATTTAGTGGTAATCAAATCTATAAAGTCCGCTACATTTGTCATAATTAACAAACAATAAGTTTTAATAATGTGCATTACATATTACTTTACAATGATTTATTACATTACAGCTACCGAAACTACGTTCGTATATTGAATGAGTACAAAAAGGAACGAACACGAATTTCGAATTTGCGAGCTCAATTTCTCGAGTCTAGAC
>SMLS01073074.1:0-28868 GCA_004785975.1 Popillia japonica | reverse complement strand
GGATCCACAGACATCAGACAATCAATGTTGCCTTTGTAGTATTTAGCAATTTACTACTATTAAAATATTTTTGAGGTATTCGTATAACTATACGATTTACAACTTGAAACAAAATGAACATTTGCCAATCATTATCATTATGTACGCTTGTGTATATGTATATTGCCTATTAAGCGTTGGGCTTGTCCAAATACGGTTATACCCAATCTGCTGTAATAATGTTAATACCATATGCGCAATGTTTGCAGAAATCTACAGTTAGTCGATTATATTGATTCGCATACATTATTATTATCCAGTAAATAACAAAGTTATAAACCAATTAGGCGTCTGTGCAAATGATTATCCTCCTATGTTAAGCAGATATTGTGTATAAATTACAAAGTAATCCAGTATTGTATAGATTTAACAGCTGCGAAAGAAATATATTTAATTATTATATAGATCCGATATAATAAATTCGATTTTCGTTAGTTGAATTTAACAGCTATATACCTCATATTCTTTATTGTGTATTTACTTCGTTCTTTCTATATCGGAATTATTAATAATATTATCTCATTATTCGTTCCCCCTAATAGGTTGCTTCTATACAACTGTATAGCCTGATTCTTTTGTGTTTGCAAAACGGAAATAGTCGGTTTTCTTGATTAAAAGCAATTTAAACGGAATCGAAATGATTACATGATATATATTCTTGTACACATAGAACGTTGTTTGTTCGCTGTGTGATTATGTTTGCTTTGAAATTTGTACTGTTGTTATTTTCAGTATCTGACACGTTTCTCACGACTAATCTGCGGACATAGGTAGATACAGGTAAATAAAGTGGCTATAGACTCCATGTTAGGTTTATTGTATATACATGTATATCATTTTTCATTTGTAATTAATATTTTATATTGTAAACAAGATTTTTTCGGCATTTGTATGTTTTGTATAGGTTATGTTCTCTATACTCTGTTTTTTTATTAAGGGGACTAGATTGTAAAATCCGCATCACATTAGACAAATTCGGGGGAGGGTGTAATGATGGCATTCGCTAATACCTGCATTCTTTCCTTTAGTGTCTTGAATACTTCTGATTCTCTAGTGCCTATTGTTGATTTAATTATATGGTATTGTAAAATTAATTCGAACTCTTTTTTATTAGCTCTTGTCTACATTCCCCCAGACATCTCTGTCGAAGTGATTTCAATTTTCCAAATATATCCTTTTGTGGTGGTACTCAGTGTCCAAAAACAATTTTATTTCAAAATTTCTTAGAATTAACGTCTGCCAAACAATATAACAACACTTTAAATATTTATAATAGAACCCTGTATTTGATCATTTCAAATATCCAACATGACTTTGTAGTCTCCCATTGTGACAGTTCCCTAGTTGCCGAGGATGGTTTCCATCTAGCACTTGAATTCACTTTTTCTTATACTTATTCTCCAGTACCTCCTCCTTTTCCAAGTTCCAACACACTTCAATACAATTTTTGTAAAGCGGACTTTGTAGGATTATATCGTTGCATCTCTGCAGTTGATTGGTCCTTTCTCACTCACCTTAATGACATCGACGTTGCGCTTCAGCAATTTTATGATGTTTTATACACTCTTATAGACAGGTTTGTGCCGCCAAAATTTCAAATTAAGTCCCGTTATTCTCCTTGGTTCACTCCAGCTATTAAGTCTAATTTGAGAGATAAGAAGTACTTTCACAAGAAATGGAGCAACACTGAGAATGCTTACTACCATACTGAATTTAAGAAATTAAGGACACTATGCAAAACTCAAATTGCTGCTGATTACGTCTCCAACATTGAACATAACATCAAGGACTGCCCGTCCAATCTATGGAATATTCTTAATGCCAAGAAACGATCAATCAGAATTCCTGGGAGACTATGCGACTCATTGGGGAACGAGTATACTGAGCCCGTCGATATGGTTAATGCTTTCGCCAATACTTTTTCTGCTGTGTATGCACCTACTGCGATGGTGGATCTCTAGAGTCACCAAGGTAGCACCTTGCCATTACATATTCTTCCGCCAACTGAAGAGGAGCTTATACATATAATGTCGAAGTCACCTAATAAGCTAACTACCGGCGACGACTTAATTTCTAGCTTCCTTGTTCGTGACTGTCGACATGTCTTTACTTATCCCTTAAAAGTGATTATAAACTTATCTATTCGTACAAATGTCTGCCCTACCTTGTGGAAACGCGTCAAAATATGTCCTGTTTTCAAAAAGAATGACTCAACGCCTCTTTCTAATTATAGACCCATCTCTATTTTGTCTAACTTTGAGAAGGTCTACGAAAAACATCTGTATACTTGTGTATACTTATCTTCAAACCGGCATGGCTTTGTGCCGGGTCGCTCCACTACTACTAACTTGGCTTGTATGAGTCAAGAGGTAGGTGAGGTTCCTAATAGACAGGGCCAATTAGATGTGGTGTATACTGATCTTTCACTAGTGTTTGACACTACAGATCATCAAATTCTTCTGGATAAAATTAGTTCCTTTGGCTTTGTTCCACCAGGTGAAGTTCCTAATAGACAGGGCCAATTAGATGTGGTGTATACTGATCTTTCACGAGCGTTTGACACTACAGATCATCAAATTCTTCTGGATAAAATTAGTTCCTTTGGCTTTGTTCCACCAGGTGAAGTTCCTAATAGACAGGGCCAATTAGATGTGGTCTATACTGATCTTTCACGAGCGTTTGACACTATAGATCATCAAATTCTTCTGGATAAAATTAGTTCCTTTGGCTTTGTTCCACCAGGTGAAGTTCCTAATAGACAGGGCCAATTAGATGTGGTCTATACTGATCTTTCACGAGCGTTTGACACTATAGATCATCAAATTTTTCTGGATAAAATTAGTTCCTTTGGCTTTGTTCCGCCAGGTATCAAGCTCCTTGATTCGTATTTGTATGATCGCCGATGTTATGTCCTATACAATGGATTTCTTTCATACGAGTTTTTCCCAAGCTCTCCAATTTGGGTCCTCTATTGTTCAATTTATGTATCAATGATCTCCTACTTTCTTTCTCCTGTCCTGTTCTTGCCTATGCTGATGACATTAAACTGTACAACCAGATTTCCACAGTGCATGATTCATTCATCCTTCAGGCTAACATAGATAAGCTGGTGGAATGGTGTCGTCGATATAAGCTTCTTGTTAATGCTAGTAAATGTTATATTGTATCTTACACACGTACAACGTCACCTTTAATCGTCTCTTACTATATGGAAGACTACTTTCTAGAGAGAAAATCTATTATTACTGATTTGGGTGTATTGTTTGATGCCAACTTTTCTTTTAAATATCACTTCGCTAAAGTTTGTTCTGAATCTTCGAAAGCTTTGGGTTTCATAATGCGTATCTCCAGGCTCTTCCAAGATGTTCATTAAAATTTTGTATTACTCTTTCGTTCTTTCCAAACTCGAATATGCTGCCTTAATATGGTATCCTATATACACTAGTGAATCGTTACAAGTCGATCGTATACACCGCAAATATTTGAAATTCCTTTCTTACAAATTGGACGGTGTTTATCCTAATAGAGGTGTTCCCTCTGCCGATCTATTGGCGCGTCACATGTCTTCCTTAACATCAAGAAGAGATGGGTTGTGTTTAAAATTTTTAAACAATCTCTTTCAGTGCTGTTATCGATTACCGGTAGATAGAACCAACTGTTTACGAAGAACTCTAATTTCTATTATGTGCTCTATTGCCAATAAGTTGTAATATAGTATTTCTATTTACATTTTTTTTCTTAGTTAAGTGTCATAACTCCTGGTTTTTTAAACTAGACTTGATTTTTTCTATTCTTATTTCATTCATTTCATTTTCTTTTGTTATTACTTTTGTATGTATGCGCAACTTTTCGTTTTGTTGCCTCACATTGGTATTCATTCAATTTAGATTGTATCTTTTGTTTATTTTTGTCCTGTTTTGGGTTGTACCTGTTTGGACAATAAAGTTATATTATTATTATTATTAAAAGCTTGCAAAATCGTGATGAAAATTGTGCTTAAAAGAGCACCGTTTTTGCTAAGCATAGTCAGTAGCGTCCACTTGACCTACTTCATATTTCTTGCCAGTCAACAGTCACTATTTATGGACGAGTTTGGTGTGTTGGTCTTCAATTTATATATACCATTATTTTGAAATTGATTGGCTTAGAATTGATTTCAATGAAATGGATATAAATTTTAAAATGGATTTAATTGAAATTGATCCATCGATGGATGCCTGAAGTTATCTGCGTCAGCCTCTTGTAGCGAGCTTATTGTGCTACTGGTCATAAACATGTTTATACTTCTTGCAATGGAGGATTCTTGGTTTGAAAAAAGCGTGTTCTTCTTTTCAAAGAATTTAGCACTTCTTCAGCATCTAACGGCACTTTTGCTAATAATAGATTTTGTGTGGATTATTATTTTTGCCATGTTCTGTATCCTTAATCAGTTCAAGAGGTAATTCTCTGATTTCTGGCCAAAAACACTAATTTTAAGTTTTTAATTTTTGCGGACCAACTAGTGAAAATGGTTCTGTCGATAATTTGGATTTAATGATGTAATAGATGTGATTATTTCTGTAATGGTTTGGAGTAAAACTATTCAAAAGTTGTTTTAGGTCCACAGGCACATTCCTTGTATATTAACTCTTTCAATTTCTGAAATTTTAAAAATCTAATTAGAACTGACAAGATTAACCGCATAAATTATACATTGCGATTAGTTTTATAGCAAAAATAATTTTAAATCGCATTCCTCGATCCATTAACGCCTACAACTAACGATATTTAGTTACAGTTACAACCCTATTTATTCTATAAATTTACTTTTAACATACATTCATAAATTAAATTAACACATTCAGTACGCTAATGACAAGTCTAAATATACATAAATTGCCCATTTTCCCATAGCAATTACCTATTCAGGAACGTAGAGCGTACCACAATTGGAAAGATAATTGCATGTCAATGGAAAACAAGAAATCATTACAATCAATAAGACAAAATGTTGTACCTACCTATTGGCCGTTTTAAAAAATAAAATGCTAAGTTTCACCGTACCACGTCTAACCGGTTACTATATTGAAGAGGTTACTTTCAATAATAATTACGTTTACAGTTCAACTTAAAACAGTTTCTTGCTGCTGTAATTTATACCTGACTTATAATATTTATATTCATCAGTTAGGTTCAACTTCAAAAAAAATTGAGGTTATAAAATTTACTTTAATTGAATATTTCGTTCTTGTCATAAATAATAAATGTTACTACTTTGCATTTTAACCATATATCCTTGTGATTCGACTGACAATGCAATCTATTTCTCGTGCAAATTATAGACTGCCGCATGAATCATATAACAAACGACATGGCGGTAAAAATAAAGTGAAATTTCTTGAGTCATGCGATGACGAAGATTAAAAAGAAATACTGCTGTTATCCTATGATTATCACATTATTTGATCTGTGTAACTTGAATAGAAGGAATAATAATAATACGCTGTACGGTAGGTTTTCTTTATTAAAACAGAGAATGTGTAATTGTAAATTAGATTGCTTATTACCTACCTGTAAAGAAATCCTTGCTGTATACGGTAATGTGATTGTTTAAGGTTTACGTTTGAACTTTTTGAAATTAGATTTTCTAATACAAACATGACATTCATATAAGTAGCTGTTGTAAATTTGAGTTGTATGCATGTATGTATGTAAGTACGACATACTTCGTTAATGTTGAAATGGATACACATACGAGATAGTTTATAATTGCAAATAGCAAATTTTAAAATTGTTAAAACAGCTCCTGGAGTATTTAATTGGGACAATGAAATTCGCCATTTTGATGAATGTAACTGCTGCTTTCTTCTGAAATTTTTGCAACATAACAAGATATAGTTTCTTAAACATATTTCAAAATGACTTTTGTAAAGTAAAGCTTTCCCTATAAAAACTGCATTATTTAAAGGAAATAAGCACAGACAACGGAATGGAGAACAGAGAAATTTTGCTCGTTCACAAGCTAAAATTGCATAAAGAATTGATTTTATTTAATCGCCACCAAATTGTGAACGAATATAAACACCTTTCGTTTTGCTCTTGCTTCCTTGCTGTTTCCTTTTTTTACTCTGTGACCACTGTATTCTTCAAAGGTTACATTACCACATTTATAACCAACGCATACATAGTGCATACATACCGGGTTCTTTTTTTATTATTACACATATGCACCTCCCCTATGTGTAACCATAAAAAGATAATCGTCAAACCATTAGCAGCATGGTAGGCAAGCAGTTATACGTCAAAAACAAAAACACAAACATTAGATGTAATTCTAAAATCGTTAGCATGGAATAAAGAAAATATTATTTTATGTCAAATATTTCACGATTTTTATTCAAGTATTTTAAATACATTGTATTCAAAATTAATAATAATTTATTTAAACGATGAATAAATACAATCATGTTTTAACAGACCTCATGAAGCTAAATATCCTATGTTATGTAGAGGAACGGCCTGTAAGATCACTCATAAATGTAGCTAGGCATTTCGGAATATCATACAGTTGAGTGTATAAAACCCTGAAAGAATTCAAATATAAGCCGTATAAAATACAAAACCATCAAGAGCTTTTCGAGGAAGATAAAATAATGCGAACTGATTTTTGTGAAGTAATGTTGAACACTTTAAATGAAAATGAAGAAATTTTAAATGAAATAACATTTACTGATGAAGCTACATTTACTTTAAATGGTGAAGTCAACTCTCAAAGCTTCCTGTTTGTACCCCACATTCATCCGTTAACAAATACTAAATTTTGTTTCCATTAATCCATCAGATATTGGTCCCGTACAAATCCTCACGCTCAAAACCTGACCCGAACACAATATCCTCAAAAAGTTAATGTCTCGGTTGGAATAATAAGAGATGTTGGCCCATTTTTTATTGACGGTAACCTCATTGCTGTAAAATTTCTCAATCTATTACGAGACCATATCATTCCATCAATTGAGATGCTGAATGTGGATGAACCCTGGTTCCAAATGGATGGGGCGCCGGCACACTACTAACGCCGTCAGGATGGTTTTAAATAATACGTTCCCAAGACGCTGGATTGGCAGATTAGGGCCTGTACCATGGCCTCCAAGATCAGCTGATTTGTCTCCTAGTGATTACTTTCTTTGGGGTTACCTGAAAAGTGAAATTGTTGTTGTTGAACAATGTTCCAATACGTATAACTTGAACGAATTGAAGGACCGTATACGTACTGCATGTAACGGGATAAACCCAAAATTTATTCATAACACCCTGCGTTGCTTTCAAGATCGCCTTGGTTATTGCCGTGAGAGACAAGGAGGACAAATTTATTATGAACTTAAATTCCATCTTGTTCATTGTTATTTTGTTTTAGTTTATTGTTAACATTTTGCACTTTCCTTATTAAAAACATAACCTAGTTTTCGCGGCTTTATTTTACCATAAGCGAATTTTCGTGAGTAGCCGTACGTTCCGATTGTAAAATGAACGTGACTGCTGAGCGGTTATCCTTGCCTCATGATCTAGTAGTGCCCGTCACAAATCACTGGTGCCCCTTTAGTAGCGCGCGAAAAAGAAGCGGTTAGAACAGGTGCTATACTCAGTACACAATAAATAACCATAACCTTAAAATCAGATTGTAATATCCTTTGGCGCTTAAATTCAATAGTTTTCGAATAGTTACACGAATTGCATGTATGTCAAAAAAGTATAGTTGGTAAATCCGTTAAACTAAGACACGCGTGGTTCTCATACGTCAACACATGAGTGTATGACTGGTTGCCTTCTATTCTGCCAATGTATTGACAATTATTTTTTTAATGTTACACATAGGGGTATGTGTAACAATAATAAAAGAAGCCGGTATATAATATTGATCTTTTCGCGGTTTGTATACAGAAATATTTTAATTTCTTAGAACTGCTCTAAATATCTTTGCATTTACCTCCTTTTTTTGATTTTTCATGCACCAGTCTTGAAATATTTTTTGCATGTGATTTTTAGATACAAACTGATTATCAATATAGACTATACTTGAAGAGGCTCTGCAATAATGAGTCGGTACATTAGGAATCATCTGTAACCCCTCTTTAACAGTCTCAGTCTTTTTTTTTAAGATTCTCTTGTTGATATTTTTTTTCTTATAGGCGTAGGACTTTCATATTCGCTAGAATCTGTTACTCTGTCAGAATCTGACGGTAACTTACATAGAAAAGATTTTTGAGTGGGCATCTTAGGAACTTGGTGAATATACGATTTTTGAGGTAGTCTTCTGTCTCTAGCAGTTTTTCTTTTCTTCGTTGTTGCTTTGGCGTTGACTGTGGACTATTATGTTCTCATGTGATTGAAGTATTTGATAATTTGCGTTGTCTTTAGATACACCTACTTCATGTGTATTTTCTATATCATTTACATTATGTACGTCAGCTTCCGTAAGTGCATTCTGAAGATTGTTGCATTCGTTGACGGGCTGTAAGTCGCGTGAACTGTCATCTGCCTCGATCTCTAAACCAGCTATATTAATATTGTTACTTTGTATTTCAGTGCTATTCGTGATAGTTTGTTTAGCTAATCTAATAAATATTAAATTGTAAAGGTTCTGGAATAAATTGATCTTTAATTCAATTAAAAGTGTTATAATTGACATAGAAGTGGAAAAAAGTATCAGTAACATAAGAGTATAAAATTTTATGCTCCTAGATTATTCACACAAAATCTCCGCGATCTTAGCTTGACTGTATATAAAATCAGGGTCAGAATTAGATGTAACGGACGCCACTGGATTCTGCGACGTTAGGCCCGTGTACCCCGTTCGTCTGACAAAAATTGCAATTAAAATTTAAAAATGAGTGATGTATTAAATTTGTAAATTTCCGTCCTGGAAAATTCAACGCTTCCCGCAATGATTCATGATACTGTGATATTAAAAAGTAATTTATATGTGTGTGCGGCGTTCCGCCGCCGCGCGCGCGACTGTGCTTTTTATTATTTGCCTTTTTACGTCGTGTGCTGTCGTTGTCGTCGTCGTCCTCTTCTTGTTTTTATTTCCATTCCCTTTTGATACCGAATTTACGAGGCCTCCCCCCACGATTCGCCACCACTGTTTTTTATTTCGGTTTTATATCTCTTCGTATACACATCGAGTCGGACGTATGTATGTATGTATATGTGATTATATCTGTCTCTCCCTCCGAACATGTTGAATCTCTGATACTGTTACGCTTTTTTTCCGAAATGAAACATTATAATGGTGACGGCAATAAGAACATGATGCATGGGTTGAAATTGAATGACGTTGCTCGTAATCGTAAGGATTACGATTGGTTTTTTTATTAAAAGAGGTTGCAACAAAGTATAATAGCCGTAAAATTACGATAACAACCACGACACCGCTAACATCGCCAGTGCAATCGCTCCATAAAACAAGGAACTGAATTAAGTGTTAAGCGAAGCACGTCACGGATTAGCAAATGAGTAGCGAACCATCGGATAATAAGTAGTGCCGAAGCTGTTGGCTATACTAATGCAGCGATTACCGTTCTGTAAAGTACTAAAGTCTAGGTTAGAGTGCCATCATCGTCCATGCAGCGCAATGAATTCGAGATGGGTTCCTACGGAGTAGTAGCGTGGAGTTTAATGTGTAAAGTTGGTCTTATTGGGCTACAGTGATATAATTTTAGTTCTACTATTACTTTAATCACGAATAATTTTATGAATTTAATTAACACCTGTGACAGTATGGCGACAATACAAGAACTACATTTAAACGAAACCCACACAGCGGTAAATGCTACCTGTTTCGAATTTACAACGCTATAAGAGCTCGGCATTATGACATCATAACATCGAATTTATAAAAACGCAAATATGGAAGCGATACCGTAGGTACCGATGACTATGATGTATCGAAATAATGTATTTTTTTACGGTTGGCAACACTGTAAAAGTCGCGACATTCACCTCGCGTCCGCCATAGTCGGCATCATAGAGTCGTAAAAAACGACCTGCACGCATAGACGGTAAAAACTGGAAAATGAAAACTATCAACTTCAATTTAGGTTGACAGCCCTGATGCGAGCGACACTAAATTATATTCGAAAGGGACCGTAAAAATGCAAATATTATTGCCGTTGCGTCGTGGATAATGGACGTTTAAGCTTGTTGTAACTATACGAAAATGGTTTTTATTTTTCAATTTATGCGTATCGAATTACCTAAACGTTATATAGTAGTCGACCGACCTGAAGCTCTGTATATGATGGTATCTATGTACCTGCTATATTCGTTATGGATTTATTGCTGCTGCATTTGTAAAAATGAAAAAACTAGGAGTGTATCAAATATAATCCTTGAGTCGGAGTTCCCCCGATCGGAGAGCTACACAGAAGCAAATCTAAATCCACACTTAAGTAGGTCCAAAATTTGTTTTCTTCATACACCATTAAGTGTCGGTTCAATTTTTGAAGGTTTTAGTGAATTCAGGATTAAAAATAATTTAGGTGGTCCCGTACAGCAGCGCTAAAGTGAGGTGGGGCTCCATCATGCATGGAATGCATAGTGAATTCAGGATTAAAAATAATTTAGTGTTTAATTTTCGTGTGCATTATTTTTTAGGTTGTTTTTTAATAATTTCAAGAAAAATATGGCTTACATTTTCTAAAAATAATTTTTGTTGGTCCCTCTCAGGGACAAAACTGCATTGTTAAGAATCTTTGTAATTTTGTCGGATTAAATAACCTAAACTAAAACTTTTCTGTTCCTTGAATGACTTTCGTATCAAACTTTGTTGCAGACAAAAAAAAATTAGAAATCATTTTTTTTTAATAAAAATAAAACATTAATTCCTTTATTATTATTTTCTTTCTCGAAAGCGGTTCATTTTATCGACACTGAATGGGAGTACCTTTTCTTTGACTTGATGTTCAAGGTATCCAAATTTATTTTTGTTAACTCCTTACCATACAGGGTGTTAAAAATGTAAGCATTGGGATGTACAACCTAGTACACCCCTGGTAAACTAAACAAGCTAATTTTGTTTTAGGAGCAGTGTTTTAAGAGGTCCTCACTACTGTTTATCATATTGAATTTTCATTAAATTATATTTAGTAGTTTGGAAGTTATTCAAGAAGAATTGTTTTCCAGTGGCGTCTTTTGGGAGGCTTTAACTCTGTGGGGAGGGCCGCTGGGAAGAAGAATATAGGAACTTGTGTTCTTGTTCTTTTTTTCTGAATCCAAGAGATTTCCCACATTTTCTAGGACACCCTGTATACCCCTGCAAATCGGTCTTTCTTTGTCAGAAGGTTTTCGCCTCTAGCGTGGTTGACACGTCCAGTTATCGTGACCCTCTGACGCCCCTCACCTACCAGAAGGCCTCTAGCGTGGTTTACACGTCGAGTTACCGTGATCTTCTAGTACTCACCCAGTTAACCTCTTTGCTCCTGAAGAAGCCGCTTACATTAGTGGCGAAATGTCGAGTTTATTGTATATCTTGTGCATTTTATTTTTATTTTGTACAGTATATATTTTACTAACCATGACATGGTCAACACCCGAAAACCCTCATTATAGTGTATATGATAGTGCTAAGCATTGAGTGGACATGTCTGAATATGTCCTTACCTGTTTCCTACGTCACAGAATTACCAAGCGTTGCCATTGACGTCTTGGTGCAAGTCCTGAACGCTATCCTAGACCACTGCACTTTTCCGAACATCTGGAAACACGCGAATGTACTCATCCCCCCAAACGCTCCAAATCTGTTAGTCTCGCAAGGTTACAAGACCTCATTATCGGGCTGTTGGACGATTTCCAACTCCTCCGATTTATCTAGGAAATCTATAACGCAATTCTGACCCAAGAAGATCGCCACGTTCGTCGAGAAGTTGCTGAAAGAGAAGAAGAGAGAGACCCTAGCAATAGAGGCAGCCCACCGAGGCTAACTACAAGGTACCGTCCTGAAGTTATGCGACCACCTGTTTCGGGATGGATTCTACACCTGACATAGTGAGTTTTTTTTAGTGGGGCACACACCGGTAATACCGGATCTCGCCAGTGATGGTGTGTTCAGGCATTTTTCCTCACTCAAAACAAAAAAAATCAACCCAAATATGATCATCCTCGTGAGAGTTCTTCATAAGAGTTGATGCAAACATGCCAGAATTCCGCAGGAATCGCTCCTTGGTCCGAAGGTGTTTATACTTTTTACCAGCGACATACCAAAGTCAGTTTCCACCAATCTGGCTGTGTACGCGGATGATACGGTCGTGTACGCCCCTGCAATGGGCGACTGCATTGTTTGTCTCACAATTAAAACCGTCAAGTATGTCGTAATGCAATTCGTCAGGAGGCGGAATCCACCTCTCACTTAAACTACCATATCACAGACAGGGACAGAATGCCCTAGCAGTTCCAGGTGCAAGACTTGTGCCTGACGCTCGCCGTGAGGCTAACCTTCGCACAATTTTTGAGGGATTGCTGTCAGGTTTTTTCGGATGCGGTGTGCTCTTGTTCCTCTCCTGTTCTCGAAAAGTACACTGAGCTTGAAAATTAAATTTCTTATCTACAAGACCGTTCTCTTACCAATCTTCACATACAGTTCCCTGGCAGTGCCCAACGACAGGGAGTCGCAAGTTAAATCGTGTGCTGTGCATGATACTCGCAGCAGATACTCTCAAAAGGGCACGGAATCCCATCATCCAGTACCTGAGGGAGCTGAACCCTGATCGGCTCCTACCCCGCGTCTTGACACGTCGCAACGTGCAGCTAAATAACTTTTTTTTTTATAGAGGGGAAAATCTTCGAAAAGACTCCTGCTCAGTTGTCATTCGTAGGTTGTGTCGTATTATTACCAACTAAAAACCCCCCTTTGTGCTCTTGCACTCTACACCGAAATCCGCTACCGCATTTCTTAAGTGCAGGGTGTGTCTAAGGCTACGGTCTTCTTCTGTCCTCTTCTTCCTTTGTTTTTACTATATTTCCAAGGCAGTCAAGTAGCGTGCGGCCATGCAATTTTGAAATCAGGTCGTTTCGTCATCTGTAACATTCGAATAGTGTATGGTGAGCGTCATCCACCATTCTGCAGTAGGTCCCGAGTCCGAGTCTATCTTCCTTCGCTCATACAGGTATCGCCTGAAGCACCCATGGCTTGACATCGCCTGTGTGGTAAAGTAATTGGGTTCTTTTTCAGGCCCTTCCAACCAGTTTTTAATATCAGGGATCAGTTGGTATGTCCAGCGGCCATAGGTCCCTTCATCCCATGCCAACTGCCATGCATTTCCTAACCAGTTCTCGTCTGGCCTCTTTCCTGGATGTCCCGGTATAGCGAGCGTATCTTTCCCATGCGGTGAGTTCAAACGGAGTTAAATAACTAACACTAGGGTGGCAGACGTAGATCCAGTCCACAACGCTACACACCCTTACTTATACGAAGACCAACATTAAAGGTATAAAAAGAACGCGCACAACAACGTTGATTTTTCTCAGAAACTAGAACGCGTTAGGATAAAAGCTCGTACCTGGATACTGAGGAAAGGTCCCTCTGTAACATAGTTGAAACTCATCAAGATTCATGCCAGACAACCCTGGTGTTCTCCTATTGAAAACCTCTGCTTCTAACTGGGTAAGGATATATTAAAGCCCACATGCATTTTATGAAGACGGGCAATTCAATTCCTCGAAAAACTAACAAAGTAGCCAAAAACAAAATGTTAACAACTCTAGAGATCCTGTTATAGATGCTTTGCTGGCAACCTATCACAGACCAAATAGTTATGTAAGTAAAACAGTTCACTCCTTGAGAAACTTTATAGTTATCAAGCATTATTTGTTTCAATTTGGTTGTTAGTCTCAGCTTTTCAAGTTGACTAGTAATAGCTTCTAATGGTCCACATCTGCAATGATTGACCATACCCACATGACGCAATGCAGCATCCTTCCACCATCCGATTCTTGCTAAAATTTTTCTGACAAGGCAAGAACATTAAATACAGCTCTGCATTTTCTAAATTCCAATAGTTTTAGCGAAGATTCTAACGGTCTACTGAATCCAATAACCTAACTATTGGCATTGAAAACATGAATTGAAATTATTGCATTTCGTTTTTGGAATGAAGATAACCAGTCGGTTCCAGCAAATGATGTTTCTTCACTAAAGTGTGATAGTCTAGTACTACAATTCGCTGTTGCGATATAATTAGCAGCATCATATTGCTTACAACAAGATGATGCTGTAAACAAAGCAATAACATATTTTGTATGCATAATAGTGACGTAGACAGTGCTGTACCTTTGAACCTTAACGCACGTAAGCTTTTCCTTGATCCTGGTGTTGCTCAAACCGCTTTAAACGTACAATAAAACATTCTTTTCCATAGATTATCTTTGATGGATTCTATTTATGGTAAAGGTCATATTTCTTTTGTCAAATAATGTAAAAACTTAATTGTTTGTCATAAATCTGTTTGTAGACCATTCCTTTCACGATTAATTGCCTCGTGAGTTTGTAATACGGCTGGCGTTCGTAATGTTCGCGTCGCCCAAACAATTCCATAAGATCCACCATTTGAATATTGCATGTATATCTCTCTGACGCCGCTATTGCAGATATATTGAAGTAATAAATTATATTTGGGCTTCATCAGTTGGATGTATGCATGGGCATACGGAGAAACACATTGATACATCTCTTAATAGGATTAGTTGATGGATATTGGACCTATCAGCAGGTCATAGTTTGTATTGAGTGGCATTTAACTGGGAACGTGCGTGTATGCTAAGATGAAGGGGTGGGGGGAAAGAGGCTCCGATTGTTAATTGTAATGTTGCAAGCTAAACGGACAAGGAATTGTAGAATTGCTGCAGGACGAGTTTGTATTATTGAAATGATGAGTAAGGATGATAAATCTAAATGTAGTTGGGTAGTTTTCTTCGGAAATTTTGCAAATCGTATTGTTTGTTGTAATGCTACTCACAGATTGAAAACAGTCATTATCTATATCTTTATTGAGAATTAGTATATGTATTTTATTACCTTTATGTACTTATCTTATGTTGTTGATACATTTTTCACTTCTAGGTCAATTATAACACTTTTAATTCGATAAAAGATAAATTTATTCCAGAACCTTTACAATTTAAAACTTATTAGGGTTTCTTTACACAACTTCTTCAGTGGAATAAAATTGACATTTAACTCGTGTCAATTAATAAACAACTAGTCACGCCTATCAAAAAAATCATCTACAGACAAAGAAATTCAATAATATATACAGGATTATGTTTACAATATCATGGACAATTTAAGATATTTTTTAAATGTAAGTTTATAACCATAAAAATCCTTATATCACTGTATTTTTTGTCAAGCTCTAACAATTCTGTTCAAGGACTAGGGAAAACATGGGAAAAAAACCTAGTCAAAAGCTTAGTTTGATAAAATTCAGGCGTGATTAGGTGATTAAATTATTATAAATAATATTTAATGCATATCATTTCATATATTAATCTCTCTTTATAACTATTTTCTTTTTTTAAAATCTTACCATTTTCAAAATCAAAGTTATGTCGTAAATCTTTAGAATGCTTAGACAAAGCAGTTTCTGCGGTTATGTTATGCGTTACAGTGTACTGATGATTATGAAGTCGTTTTTTTAAGTATTGTCTAGTTTGACCTACGTAATATTTATCACAATCTTTGCATTCTAATTTATATACATTACTATGATTATCTTTTTCAATCTTAGTTTTTAAATTTGTAAATAACTGTCTGTTATTATTTGGTGTAAATGTAATGATTATGTCAGATTTTTTAAATTTAATTTTGACACTTTAAGTCGTTTATGTATAGAATTGTTTTGTAAACAATGTTTTACCTAACAAACAATCTGGCTTTCGGGCGGGTCATGGTTGCGAATCTGCAATGGCACATATTGTTGATGATTTATTGCGAGGAATTGATGATAATGCAATCACTGTCTTGGTTTTGTTGGATTATTCAAGGGCGTTCGATACTATTAATCATTCGCTTTTGCTTGCGATTTTAAGATACTTTGGTTTTAATGATGATTCTGTACAATTTTTTTCATCATATCTATCTGGAAGAACTCAACAGGTTTCATGTAATGGGGTTCTCTCTGCTCCAGTTTCCATTGTATCCGGGGTGCCGCAAGGTAGTATCCCGGGGCGATTATTATACATCGTTTACTCCTCTAATATAATCAATTGCTTACAGCACTGTAAATATCATCTCTATGCGGACGACACCCAGGTGTATCATACTTTTAATAGTAAAGAATTGCATGTAGCTATCTCGAAATTAAAATGAGTCTACTAAACACTGTTTGAACGTTAATGCTAAAAAAGTACTGTCCTGGTTTTCGGCCTAATATTTTACATGAATTCAAAATTGGGTTTTTTACAAAATGTCCTTCATGACCTTTTCTGGTGAGTTTTTGGTTACTTACTTTCTATTGGCCTAAATTATTGTCTAAATTTTACATAGATAATTGGCGTTATATTTCTCTTTAAAAATAATTAATGAAAGAATTTCAATGCTCTCCAACTTGGTTTAACCTGTCTGATACTCGGTCTCTTGCTACAACATAACCGTCCTTGTCACATTGCACCTCATAACAGCTAGGTCTCCCCTAAGTCTTCCAGCCGGTCTAAAGATTTAGTTTCTAATTACCCCTTGTACAAGTATTATAAAAAAAAAATAGTACTGAAATTGTCTCTCTACAATATACAGGGTGGCGCACCACATTCCCGTCGGTTTGTATACGGGAAACGGTAAAGTATTTAAAAAATCTTTTTACTAAAGGTTGTGTAGGTTCATTAGGAGCACATTACTAGGGTTCCCTATACCCATCTCTTCTAGTTTTTTAGTAATTTATAGTTTTTGATTTTAAACATTAATTTGCTACCATTTAATTCTCAAAAGTAGGTTTTGATGGAAACAAATGGCTAAATACCTATTAAACTAATCGTTTGATTGGTTTCGTTTCACAATAATGAAAAAACCTCTTAACTAAGTAAATAAAACTTTATTAAACAAATAACATTAAACAGTAAAAAAAACTAGTATTTTAACAAATGCTCGAAATGATGTCCATCAGTTTTAAGGCATAAACGAATTTTCTCTTGAAAAGACTGCTTCACTTGTTAAAATTTTTGGTGCTATAGAAGGAAACGCTATTCTTATTCGTTCTCTCATAAAGTCAGGTGTAGTTGGTGGTATACCGTACACTCTATCTTTAATATACCCCCAGGAGGCTTAGGTCTGCGGATCTTGCTGGCCAATGCTGAGGGCCGCCGCGTCCAATTAACCTATTGGGATATTGCCTATCCAATTAATTTCTAACGTCAATATGAAAATGTGCTGGCGCACCATCTAATTGTAACCACATCCTCTGTCTAATATCAAGTGGTACATCTTCCAAAAGTACAGGCAAATGTTCTCTTAAAAGTCGAAGAAACATGGCGCCATTTAAGAGACCATCAAAAAAGAAAGAACCTATCACCAGCGTTCCAATTATTCCACCTCATACATTGACACGTCGTCTATGTTGCCTGTCGCTAGTTCTAAAAAGATGGGGATTTTCGTCACTGTAGAAATGAAAATTGTGACTATTAACTAATCCATTATTGTGGAATGACAACTCATCCGAGAAAAGAACAAAATCGAAGAAATTTTCGTCATCACTAAGTCTTTCTAGAACCCACAAACAAAAGTCGACTCGTCGATCGTAATCTGGCTCCAAAAGTTCCTGGTGTAATTGAATACGATACGGGAAAAAATTGTGTTTTTTTCGTAATTCTTCAAGCGCTTCGCCTGCTGATTCCAATGTTTTCACCTATTTTACGTAGACTTGTATGTGGAATTTCTACTAGAGAGGCGATAACAACAAACTCATTTTGTGCATTGCTCGTAAGAGGTCTCTGCCCTTCTGGTTTCTTATAACTCACGCTTCCTGTTTTTCGGAGAACTTGCAATAAATTTTCTAATGACCGCCTGTCAGGATGACGCCTGTTAAGATATTTTTAAGCATAAACTCTTGATGCTAGCATTCAATTTCCGTCTTTTGAGAATTAAATGGTAGGAAATTAATGTTTAGAATCAAAAACTATAAATTACTAAAAAACTAGAAGAGATGGGTATAGGGAACCCTAGTACAGTTTTAAAAACAATTGAAATTAGAATCTAAATGTGGTCATAAATACAGTGTCTTCTATTTAACATAAGAGAATTACTTGCCTATAACATTCAACCACAAAGAAATCTTGTTTTTAAACACTCTACATAATTTCTAGATATCAACTTTAATTAGCTATAAAGTTTAATCCTTTGAATAAACAATAAACACAATTTAAAATATTTAGCTCAATCATGTAAAACAGAAATACCTCTTAAATTTTTATCTACATTTTCAAAAATATTAAAATATCACGAAAACCGGTTGAGTTAGGTATAGGGAATATAACAGTAAGTAGCCTTTATTCACCCTACAGTATCAAAATATGCACGAATATACAGGGTGTTCCATTTA
Source organism: Popillia japonica (assembly GCA_004785975.1). Taxonomy (NCBI): domain Eukaryota; kingdom Metazoa; phylum Arthropoda; class Insecta; order Coleoptera; family Scarabaeidae; genus Popillia; species Popillia japonica. The sequence continues at coordinate 10,269 of SMLS01073074.1, read as the reverse complement.
AATTTTCATAACTTTGGTACGCAACTTTTTTTTGGATCACCCTGTATATTTCCAAATAATTTTAAAATGTGCTCCTAATGAACCTACACAACCTTTAGTAGAAAGATTTTTAAAATACTTTACCGTCTCTCGTATATAAACCCACCCTGTATATATATATATTTACTTTTTTCTATTGCATGCACAGTACCTATGCAGCTTAATTTGCACTACTTTGGTTTTTTTATATATGTACAATTTTGTCTGTATTATTGGATCAGGAAGAAGAGCAGCCACTTATTTTATAAGTTTCTGATCCTGAACCTTTTAGCACATTATTGCTTTATGTTTATGTTAGATGTTAAGATATAATGTATATACAAAATGTGCTAATAAACCACTATTATTATTATTATTATTATTATTATTATTATTAATTAAGTTAATTTAAGGAATCTTGCTCAAGATCCTCCATTACTACTTTGGGACAAACTGATAATTTTGCATTGTCCGGAATTACTTTATTTGTTAGATTTATTTCCAATCTACTTGTAAGATTGGATAATAATTCTTATTACTTCTTTGTAATAAATTTTAAAATTATTATTGTTAATCTTATTACAATTTCTTTCAAAATCTACATCTACTTTTTTAAACAATTCATTAGAATCACTAAAGACATTTTACTATCAATGTCAATTTCCTTAGTTGACATATCATTTTTAATTTTTGCTAGTGTTATAAACGTGTCTCTAACACATAAACTTAGTGTCTTATAATAAATAGTATCTTTTAATTTACTAAATGTACTTTTTATGAACAAATGCAGGTATTGTCGTTTCATTTCTGATGTAAAACTATCACATTGCCAAAAATTAGGTTAAACAAATGATTCCGTTTGGGTGTAACACTACTAATGTCACTGAGTATATATGATGACATTTTATCTAAACTGTAGACTAAATCCGGCAGAGAATTTTTATCAACACTATTATATAATTAAAAATAATAATAATCATAATTTTATTTCAATTTTATTTTAATCTATAGTTTTCACATCATTTAATGATTTAATGTTAGCCTTACATAATTTTATATCCTTTTAGCATTTAGAAAAACACTTGCCAGTTAGCCATTCATCATTTTAAGTGCTCTCCGTAAATCTAATTATAAATATTAATTACAATAATAGTCCGCGAAAGTTTAATTATATAAGCACGTTAATTATTACTACAATTAATTTTTTTTGTTGATTTTAGAAGCGGATTTTCAACTGCAATCATATCATTAATTAAGATATAATCTTATCGATATATTTTACAAAACTATACCTGAAGGTATAGATTTCTGATCGTGATAACAAACTTATAATTATGGAAAAATAATCGTTGGGAAAATTGCTTGCACCATTGGAATATATCGGATTAATGCTGTCAAATATAATTATTTTATAGTTCATAATAACAGTAATTGATTAGACGACTACTCATAAAGAAAATTAGTTTATTTATTCTCCACTACTCTTACAACATAATACCTTGGATGGCTTAAGTGAGTGAGATATGAATGTGAAAGTATTAGTAGTACAACTCAACGTAATTGTAAATCGAATGTAAATTGAACTTTCTAATAATAATATTTTTTTAAATCCAAACATATCAATCAAGAATTGGGAACAATATATTAGTATTCTGGCTGTCAATGTAGTCATTATTAACTGCCATGCATGTAAATAAATTTCTAAATCATCTATCTACAAAAAAAAGTTTAGTGCTTTTATATATAGTAGTCTATGCCATTTAATTCTGATAAAATTTCTGACATTCTGTCAGTCCTCCTTTATGGAGGGATATAAATCGTCGCCAATCATCTGGTGGCGAAAAATATTCACATACATAGTTAGCGTTTGGGTTTAAGTTAGTGTGAGGTTATGTGCTCACTCCCCAAGAAACACAGTTACATTGATGTGGGCATCAGGACTAGTTCACTTTACTAAAGTGACTTTATGATACTAGGAGATTAAACGAAAGACCTAGCATTGGATTAATATTCCAAAATTCTATTACTTTCTCTGCCACGAAAGCAAAACCTGCTAAACCTGCTAGATCTTAATAAGAGGGATTTCAGCACAATCACGGCCTTATTTATCGGCCACTGCCTTCTAAGGTATCACCTAAAAAAGATAGCTAGAGTGAACAATGATAAATGCCGATTGGGATTGGAACATAAGAAATTATGCGCCTGTGTTGTGATGGCGGCCAAGTAGAGGCTCGCCACCTTGTGCAGGAGCATCTGGAATTGGCTGATGTTAGAGTGCTAACCCCCAAGAAGATACTGTCCTACGTGAGAAGCTTAGGAATCAAATTGGATTGAAGGATTCGGTCAAATTGTCTACTTATGACCATCTTTGACAATTATGTATGTAGTACGTGAATATATGAGTCGTGTATTTCCAAAACCAGACACATCCAAATGTTAAAATTTTTCAGCAAACAAAAAAATTATTTTTTCTTTACTCAATTTTTTTTGTTACACCTGTACTAATCGATACGTTCCAAATGCATCAAAATAACTTCAAAGTTTCATAAAAAACAATACAGGTTGCCATAATTAAATTTTAATGTTGGATGTGTCCTCCTTTGAAACCAAATAAAGGATTTAACTGATTTTGCAACCAAAGGAACATAGATCGGTGTACCAAAATAAAGTTTGTTTATTTTTGAAAGTAAAGAGATACATAAATAGGTGTACAAAAGAACTTTTGAAAGTACAAAAAAATAAAATAAAAAGAACTTTAAACTTGAAGAAGATAAGATTCATCGTCATTGTTTTGGCAAACATCCTGAGGATTGTCATCTTCAGATTCTGCCATTGTAAGATTTTTATAAAAACTTAGAGTATTGAGACTCATCCAGTCATCACCAAAATGTTTTGATAACAAGTTGGACACATCTCGTAGTTTTAAAGGAGCCACATGTGTTCCTGGTGGAATGCTAGACGGATTCATGGACGGATTAATGGCTTTAAAATCCTTAGATTTTTTGCACACATTTGTGTAGTTTTGCATTAGGTCTGTCTTGTAATTAACTTCACCTTTAATTAGAACGTTTCTATCGTTTTTACTCCGCTGAATGAATCGTTTGCAAGGGTTAAACTGAAATTTCCATTGTCCAGGTGGTCGCACTACACTGCCTACAACATCTTTCCAATCTCGGTTGATTCCATCGGAAGCGAGAGGAACTACCGTACCATAGTTTGAAAAAATAGTTGCATATTCTTGGGGGTTGATAATTACGCGTTCTTTTTTAATTTCCTTCTCTATTCGAGCAACGTCAAAATGGAGACTCGCTTTCGTATGTGCGACTAGAGACAGTGACCTCTATAGGAATTTATAGGAAACTGGATGTGTCTGATTTTGCTACTAAACATCTCTCTCTCTTCTTTCGTTCTACAACGATCATATATTATGTGTATAACTATAAAACGATCTCAATTATAACTTAATATATTTTTTGATAAAAATCGGATGTGGCTGATTTTGAAACTACACGACTCATCATGGGATCAGCAACAATGCCCAAATTACAGTCATTAGTGCTTTTCATGATGGCAGTAGTCAATTATTATAATTTTATGGTCCTCCATGAATCGCTTCATATGTGATGCTACCTTTGCTTGGATTAGAGTCGGTCCCTCATTAGATCTATTATGAGTATCTTGAATCTTTGGTGAAAGTGGTGATTTCAGAACGAGATTAAAAAACGACTGTTATAAAGTTCTAAACTGGTTTTTATCTAGTTTTTATCTAGTTTGAATCTAAGTTACGCGTTTTTGGCCAAAGAGCTAATGAGGTTTGTTCGGCGAATCTCCTTCATTTAGTTTCACCTTAGATTTGAACTCAGGATACTTACTTTTGTCCAAAGAATTAACGTGGTCAAGTCATCAAACTTTAAACTAGTATCGATCTTGTTTTCAAATTATGGCATCTGTTTCTGACCAAGGAGATCTCCAAACGCTAGAAAAAAGTGGAATTTATGATGGAAATAGCATCAGTTTGGGGGTGACGGAAGGGAGAGATGGTGTAGACATCTTATAGTGTCAAAGACGTGGCCACAAAGAGGTATTCTAGTTTGAAATTGATTTTGATCTTGGCTTTGAAATAAGGCTATTCGTTCCTGGCTAAATAAGTAAACTTTTTTGATTGTGTAAAACTAAAGGTTTCTCATAATGTTGCCATTGATTGTACATACATCGAGTATTTTCGACAGATTCATAACCAGGCAATATCAGATAAAGTTTTCCAAAACTGGACAATTTCATATATTGTGTGTGCGTTATATGAATGACGTAAGTTATAAAAAATGCTTCTACGATTTCGCCAAAAAGATTCACGACATTAACGTAGAAATATCCTTTTTTTATCTTCACTTATTTTGGTAAACACTGCCGACGAATAACTTTCTAAAACACGAATATGGCAAATTCCATTCTGTATACTCTACCGACAGAAATATTCTGAATATTTTTGACATTCCTTTAATATTAATCCCTCTCGAATATGGGAACACATCTGATGCATGGACGGATACTTAGCTGCTAGTAACACTTTCGCAAACTACTAATGTTTATTGTAATTAATTGATAAAAATATCCTTTTACTAGATTGTCAAATTGATATTATTAAAATTATTGCCATAATATTTTTTCTCTTATATAGCGATATATTATCCAATAAATCAACTTATATCAGTACGGAATGGAATTATGCCTTTCTGTTTTATCGAATTTTTATCAGTTGCCGTTAAATACGAGACGTAAAATACAAGAAACATTACAAAATTACTATTGCACAACGTTTCAGAACGATTGGAACGACCGTTAACATTATATTTATTATTATATTTTAATATATCAATGTGACAATAAATTTGCGTCCGTTCTACAAATACATTAGGGAAAGTTGTTAATATATTTGTGTACTTGCATAACTGCTAATATATGTGCAAGTTGCATGGATATTGGCATGCGTGTAATGGTAAATATGCTGTTCTCACAAACTGACAACCATAAATACGTGAATAAATGATCTCAATGTTGAACATTCGTTACGATAATTAAAACGAACGAACTAGTTGCAATGTGACTAAATGACTGACTTATGTGGAATTAAATTTGCAACTAAATAATTTGTGTGAAGTGTGCTGGTATTGATTATTCGAACTGAAGCACTTTATGAAAAAAACAATTTCAATCTTCACGAAAGACTATTCAGATTCTTCGTAAATGTTGATTTTTTTTCGGCATCTTTTAAGTTATCCAGACTGGATGAGGAGGCTTCCAGAATGATCTAAATTTGATTTTTGAATTAAGCTCCCTCATCTTGTTAAAGATTCTTTGGTACATTCAAAACGCAAGTTAATCCAAATGTATTCTCTAGTTCAGTGTGGAAAAATTAAAGCAAAGCATTTCTGTAGATTTGGATATGTTGGCCATCTAGTTTTTGGATGTGTCGAGTCTTTCGGAATTTGGGAATTGGTACTTTTTGTGAAGCCATCCTCTCATGATCTTATTATTGAGTTATCTGTGGTGTTGCTATATTTTGCGTTCACCACAGTTCATCTTCGTTCAATATAGTGTGAAGAAGAAACTGATTAAATTTCTTCTGATTAAATTCTTTTCGTTTTCTTTTGTTTGTGCTCCAAATACATTAAATTAAAATAATATATAGTTAACTGGATTTAAGAGAAAAACTGTTGTGTACGGCCTCCTAAGATATATTTGCCAAGATTACTACTGCAGTTTTGGCTATGTAAATTTTGTGTGTAAATGTGTTTTCATGGCTTTGTTACAATACCTCACCGTAAATAATGTCGTGACTTTAATTATATCCCAACTGTGTTAAGTGTCTTGCTCCACACGCCCCAGCTAACACTTTCCATTTTTGACAGCTGGGTACAGTGCCAGTGACCGCTGAGTTTTTCTCTGGGAATGTACATTATTATGTGACAGTAGTGCTTGAAGAGTCACGCTTTATTGGTTAGAATATAGTAGACATTGCTTGCCAGGACAATATTACCAATATTTACTGCCAATTAACTAACACATGACATTTTTTGATTAATGAGCATAATACATCACAAATCTGATTCAAAAAATTGTAGGAATTTAGGAAGGGAGGAGCTACACAGCATGGTACAGTATTCTATTTGCTGCTTTACCATTGTGCTCATTGTGCCAGTTTTACAAGGGGAACACCAGGGTTGTCCGACACAGATCTTGATAGGTCTCGGTTATGTTATAGATGGGCCCCCATTGAGTACCCAGGTACGAGCTTTTATCAGTACAACGAAGTGCGGGTAGCGCAGTTGATTGGATCTAATCTCTCCAACCAAATGTGATAATCTGATTACCAAAGGAGGTAAATGGCGGATTGATCCAATGAGGAAATAATACCCAGAATGTTCTTTCAAATTCATAACGTTCTGGCGACAGTATTGTTGTCATTTGGATCAAGAGACTAGTTAAATTTCAAATTCTTTGAGAAAAAAGATTGCACAAAGCTTCAACTGCTTTGAATACTACCTTTCTCACAACACAGAAGCAATTAGTAAATAGGGACCAACAAAACTTAAGCAATTGTGGTTTTCTGTCACCTCTTGCCTTAATGATATTACGCATCTTTTCTATTAATTTTTAATTCCAGTTTGACATCTGTCATTCATATCTTGACAGTTAAATAGGTTAAGAAAGAAGAATAGCCGTTTTAATAGGGTGGCAGCTGACAGAAATACATATCTTCCAAGTTAAATCAATCAAAATATTTTTGTTTCCACAATTTGACAGCTGTCAAAAATGTTCCTAATTTTAATATACAGGGTGATTCACAAATAAGTACCGAAAATGTAAGAGACGATTCTACATGTTATTTCAAGCAAAAAGATTATGTAAATGTAGGCTCGAAATCGCATACAGGGTGTTTAAATTGTATGAAAAAAAATTTTTCTCATAATTTTCAAACCACTAGATAGAAACTTATTTGTGAATCACCCTTTATGGGCAATGACCAGTAAGTAGGCCCGCGAGGGACCTTATGTCTGATTTTCTTAGATCAAGGAATTTTTTACTACTGTTTGGCGAGTAGTTGATGAATTTCTTCGCCTGTGTTTGTCCGGGTGTTTTCCTCCAGAGGGATGCCATTTCTTTTGCTTCCCAGTCTTTAAGTTCCTGGTTTAGCTGGTGTTTTGATAGACCAACAAAGGGTTCGGATCCAGTGAAGTGCATGTTTGCGGCTTGACTTGCAAGTTCGTCCGCCATGTCATTTCCTTCGGTATTCGTGTGCCCTGGAACCACACATTAGGGACACCCTGTTGTTTGTGACCGGTTGCGTCACATTCATCCGACATTCTCAGACCAACTTAGACTCAAACCTGTGAGTGGCTAGAGCTTTCAGAGCGGTCTGGCTATCGGTGCATATATATGTTGGCATAGTTCAGGCCTTTGTCTAGGTTTTCGCGGAGGGAAAAGATCAATAGCATGTATCTCCGCTTGAAAGATTGTTGGAGATGCTCCTAGGGCTCTGGAGAGGTTGGTCCTTGGTCCATGAACGCCAACCCCTACGCCGTTGCTAGTTTTGGATCTGTCTGTATACCAGACACTAGCTCCATTTTCAAAGTTGGGTCCACCAGAGCTCCATTCTTTGCGGCTCGGAAATAGCACCCTAAATGGTCGCTCGTGATGCAATTTGACAGTCACGGTGTCCGTTGATTTAGTTAAGGATGGAATCTCTTCTCGGAGGTCATCTACAATCCTTAAGTGTCTGGTTAAGTCACCATCTTTAAATCGATGTGATATACTCAGCCGGTGGGTACTGAGAACTGCAGTTCTCCTAATTACCAGGTGGAAGGGTGTTAATCCCAGTAATACCTCCATTGAGGCAGTTGGGCAGGTGCGCATCGCTCCTGTGATTCCCAGACATACTAGTCGCTGCAGCTTCTGCAGTTGGCCGCCAAACTAGGCGATCATTGATCTCACAACGATTTGATATAACCAATATATCCTTTTTGGTGTAAGACCCAAAGTTCTTCCAAAAAGAGTCTGTCAAGACCAAAAGACCACTGTAGCCTTTTGGAGCCTTATGAAGATGCTGATTCCAATTTAGTCTGCAGTCGAGAGTGATCCCTGGATATTTGACTTCACTGGAGTAGTTTAGTTGTGCACCATTCAGGAATACAGTGTCCAGGGAGTATTTCCTTCTATTGGTAAATGGGACAACAACGGTTTTGCTTGGGTTGACAGAAAGTCCTTCCCTACAGCACCAGTTACTGATGGTGTTAAGGGCCTGTTGCATTAGGTCAGTAATAACCTTTTCATGCTTGCTCTTTATTGTAACCCCGAGTATTCTGTAAAGTGTGCCGACCTAGTTAGCCTCTTCCGAATCACCACGGTCCGTTCGCAGAGTGGGCCGAAATTTAGTTGGCCTCTGCGGAACCACCACCGTTCCAGACGCAGAGTCGGCCGATCTAATTGGTCTCTGTGTTTTCCTCCGGTGAGGTGTCGAGTTTGTTGACCCTCACAACACACCGTTATCTCGTAGATGACTATTAATATAATTAATATTTAACAGGTTAATTTTCACCTATTCGTAGGAAGTTACCTAGATACATGGCTCGTACCTTGCGTAAGCATTGTTTGTGGATTTATTATTGTATATAAATTTATCGTATTGCTATTCTTGTGGGTACATATAGGTAATTATTGCCTCCAGTATGTATATTAGAACCCTATCTTTTTCTTGTTCACGCTACCCCCTAGTTAAAATTCGTTGATTTGCAAACGGGAACAATTTGTGTTTATTAGAAAATTAATATTCCGTGTTACAACAACAACGTGCTGTCAAATGACAGAGTCATCGCAGTACCCCATCTAGCGAGCCCCATCGCAAACTTAGTTAGAGTGGGACGCGGTACACAGAGCTTAGAGGTGGCGCGTGAATTTAGTACTGTCACTGCTACTTGGTGTTTTCATTTAATAGCTTTTTTAGTATGCATGCATCATAAACCAATCAAAACACATCCATAAGTGTGCATAATCGAGTGTTTATCGCACGGCGTGCTATAAAGGTTGCTTGGTAACAGCCAATCCCAAGCGTTTAATAGTCCAGTGAAATATCAGGAAATGTCAAATGACATATAGGTACATGTCACTCGATAATATGTATTGGAATTATTGATTATTGATTTGAATTATTATTTGGACTTTGCAGGTATTAAACTTAATTCAGCTTCAGCAGCTAGTTTTTGAATTTCTGTCGCCATATTAATTAATTGTTGTATTAATTAATTAATAATTAATACAACAATGATGTTTAATAATTAAGTGAAATGTCAAATGACATAATATAGAAACACATATCACTCGATAAAATGTATTGACATTATTGATTTGATTTCTTCTAGTTTAAATTATTGTTGCATTTATACTAAAACATATCGTATGACATAGTGCATAATTAGCTTTTAAAGCACTCGTAACGTTAAAGCCACTTCGCTTCGTGTCGTGGCTTTAAACTCGTTACTCGTGCTTTAAAAGCTCGATTATGCACTAGTGTCATAATATACTATTTTAACAATTAACAGGTGTCAGAAATATTTTAGTAAGTGCAACCGTCAAAAGCATTTTAAATTTTGTATGAATCTAACAATATATTCCGACATTCTGTATATAAAATAAGATTTTGATGAACAGTTAAACCTGACCCGGTTCTAGATTTCCTTTTTCAATGCAATTTATCGCTACAACGACAAAATATAATTCTCCAATTGTAACCCGTTGTCAGAATCAATTCTCTTTATATTTCGTTTCTACATTCGTTATACTAAATTGATTTCACTATTCAGCGGAGAAAGGGAGCGAGAGAGAGGGAGAGCAATTTGCTGAATTCCCATTCTCCATCTTCTTGCCAGGACGAACAATTTCCTCTTACACTTTTAAAGGTTATCTAAGTGAAGAAAAAAGGGTCTTTTGATGTTATGAGAGCGAAATTGTTCTCCTTTATTATACAGAGATATTCCAATTCGTTCGGAGGAAAAAAAAAGAATATAGAAGAGTCAGAAGCGAACGAACTGAACCTATATGTTTTATATATAAGGAGAAGATAGGAGATAGGTGTTTCTAATTTAATATTTCGTTTCTCTAATGTAACCATGTTCTACTTACAATTAGAAAATTTGAACCCTATGTCTTTTTTTGAATATAACGACGTCGTAATTTGTTTTAACATAGAGATAAATA
>SMLS01073072.1:0-11969 GCA_004785975.1 Popillia japonica | reverse complement strand
TAAAGATCAATTTATTGGAATAAATTGACTTTTAATCGGAATTTTAGTCTTAATTGTTCTAAAAGTAGAAAAAAGAATGTGGCAATATAAAGTTACAGCAATATGTTGTGCGGCGCACTGATAACAGGAAATAACTATCTGGAAATAAGAAAATAAAGATCAATTTATTGGAATAAATTGACTTTTAATCCAAATTTTAGTCTTAATTGACCTGAAAGTGAAAAAAGCATCTGACAATAGAGTATTCAAGCAATATATTGTGCAGTGCATTGCTAAGAGAAAATAAGTATCTGGAAGTAAAAAGATAAAGATCAATTTAATAGAATAAATTGACTTTCAATACAAATTCAGTCTTAATTGATCTAAAAGTGGAAAAAAGCATCTAGCAATATAAAGTTAAAGCAATATGCTGTGCGACGCACTGCTAAGAGGAAATACGTATCTGGAAATAAAAAGATAAAAATCAATTTAATAGAAGAAATTGACTTTCAATACAAATTCAGTCTTAATTGATCTAAAAGTGGAAAAAAGCATCTAGCAGTATAAAGTTAAAGCAATATGTTGTGCAGCGCACTAATAAGAGAAAATAAGTATCTGGAAATAAAAAGAGAAAGATCAATTTAATAGAATAAATTGACCTCTATTCCAATTGAATTTTATTTGGTCTAAGAATGGAGAAAAGCATCTGGTGATAAGAAGATAAAGTAATATGTTGTGCACCACACTACTAATAACTGTTCTTCTTCCATTTCTTGGGCCCCCTTACATTGGGCATAATTTTGGCTAGGCTAGCCATCCTCTTCCCGACTTTGGTCACTCTTCCTTTGACGTGCTTTTTGAAAATCTCCTCACTGCTTCCTCTCTAAACCCGTTTGCTACAGCAATATAAAAGAAAGAAAATGCATAGTAAATTTAGAAGTAAGCCAGTAGATTAAGAAGATCTAGCCAATATTTTAGCCCTAATTTATCTCCAAACTTCTAGAGAATTTTATGATTTCCTATGTTCATAAAAAAATCTTCATTTATCTCGTTTTACAGAGCCTTCCTTCACAAATTCTCCCTTTTCAAGATCTCAAGTCATTTATTACCGAAAGGAACTAAATGTAATATCCCTAATTCAAAAACAGGACAAAGAAATATAAACAGCAACCTAAATATCCTTATTTAATCTAGCAAATTCTCCAGATGAAATACAAAAGAAGTTTAAATATTTATTAATTAACAGGCACTTCCATTAATTAAATATTTCAATTTATATTCGGCTACAACTTCTCGAACATACATATTTCAAAGAAAATTTGGCTCCCACTAGGAGCCTATTTTCTTACAAAACAGCGAGTTATAAACACGAATTTAAGCAATTTATCATCTCTTTGCTTGTATATACTCATATATACAGAGTAGAGATTTCAGCGCCATCTGCACTGTCAAAATTTGACAGCTGCTTTTATTAATTTTGATATAAACCGGATACACAGCAATTATAATGTCACAACATCAATTTTATGAATTAATTATCACAGTTGTGCAAAACAGTAATTATATACGACAACTCCCATTGTACTACACAAAAATTTATCGCTATTAATCCCAGAAGAAATTAATTCATATAAATGACAAGATTCCCTTTATCGGAATGTATTGATTCCTTTACGGAAACTGACAAGCAGTGAACTGGGTCGGACGAACGCAGAGATAGAAAAAAAATTTCCGAAGAAAACGTGTTTCTAGAACGAACAAAAAATTGCCACGCCGAAAAAAGTACTCCCTCAAACTATGACGTGAAAACGTTGTCCCTGAAACGACGCAGTCATTAATCTTTGCACTGTCTAGAGTCCTTAATTGTTAAAGTAACATCAAGTTTCTTACGTTTGAATTATAGATGGCGGCATCCAACGCTAACTTCAAACGAGTGGATACTTCGAATAAGTGTAGCGGATGGGAGATTACAATGAAAGCGAAATCAATTACAAACTCGGAGAGAGACGATAAAATTTCAAATATTACAAACGGGGGATAATTGTCGGTTTCCATTTCCCCGTGAGTGTGTATGGGTTTGTTTTCGCGAGGACGCTAGGAGGAAATTCGGTCGAACCAACAACGAAAATAACGTCTAACTGTAATGTAATTCTAAGAGCCGGAACCGTCGGAGATAATACATTTCACCTCAACATGCTGATGTAACTCTAGTCTTTCTTCTCTTTGCGAAATTATTCTAAATTTATGCTAAAGATAAAGCCGCTTCTCGTTTTGTTATCGGTTTAATTACGGGAAATGTCTAGTGCCGTATTCCGGCTATCCTACCGAGAAGACGTGATAGTGTTTAAAGTGGGATCTTGTTTCTAGTTTGTGGAGTGAGAATTCTTATGCGTTTAAAAACAACAGAAGTTTAAAGTTTCAAAAAGAGCAGTGTGAACTGCGAAGGATAAGACGCCAGGCATCCCAGAGAGAAGTATAGAGGTCCAATAAATTAGTCACCATATTAAAACGGAAACTTATGGAAACGATAGGTGCAGATGATTGATTTATTGTTCAGTTTTTGACGTAGTTTGGCAAGAGACTTAGCGAAGTATAATTGTAATTAAACTGAAACTAGACGTGGTTCAAAGATAGATTTTTTTGGTTATGCCCAAACTTATGGAACAAGAACTTTATTCATATTTCAACTGCAACAGACGATATTAGTACCCTAAATGTTTAAGGGTTCGCATGTAATATCAGTTAAGTGGGTTAAGTTTATTTCATCCCATTTAAAAATCATAATTTTGAAAGTTGGTTCAGATTGTTCCAGGTTTTTCTGAACATTGTTTACAACAATTTAGCCTTCTATCATCTATATTTCATGAAAATTTTAAGAGAATTTAATGATCGCCAGCACTCCCCCCCTTTTCCAAAATCGTTATTTTGAAAGTTGTTCCAACTATGTCCAAGTTCTCATGGTTCTATTATGGGGGCCAAAACTATCACACACGTCAACAAGCCCAGAACAACCTCAAACAAACTGAAAAATTATGATTATTAAAAGAGTACGATAATAGGAGGCTCTCCATAATTCATTTTTTTCCAATTGTTTCATAAACTACACATGGAGAAATGTCAAAAATTGGTAGCAATGTTCAGAATAATTAGAAATCCCCAGACCAACTTTCAGAACCATAATTTTCGAAAAAAACGGGAGGGGGGCTGATAAAAAAACCGATTTTTATTTTTTTTAATACAACTTCGAATTTCCAAAAAATGGGAGCCCGCCAAAAAAAAATTTTTTCGGCAATTTTTAAATTTGAAAAAGAAAGGGCCGACAGAAAAAAACTGTCTGGTCCACTTTTTTCTTAATTTTGTAATAAGAAATCTTTGAATTTCGAAAATACAGCGATTGACAAAGAAGAAAACAATTTTTCACTTTTTTACGCATTTTTTTATAATAAAACTTTGTATTTTGCAACAACAGGGGCTAGCCAGAAAGAAACCATTTCTTCCACTTTTTTCGGCAATTTTTTAGTAATAAAACTTCAAATTCAGAAAAAGGGGGACTGACTGCAAAAACAAAACCGTTCTTCCCACTTTTCGGTAAATGTTTAATGTTAGAACTTTGAATTTTGGAAAGTTGGAAGCTGAACAAGAAAAATATTTGTTCCATTTTTTTAACCAATGTTGTAACATGAAACACCCAAATTTTGAAAAAAATTTTAAAATTTTTAAAATTTTGGAAAAGATAGACTAACCAAAAAGAATCTGTTTGTTCCACTTTTTTCAGCAATTTTTAAATAACCAAAGTTGAAATTCCGAAGTAAGAGGGGCTGACCAAAAAAACACTGTCGGTTTGACTTTTTTTGTGAATTGTATTATAGATTAAATAAAACTTTGAATTTCGAAAGAAATGGGCTGACCTTTTTTTATTTTTTTTTTTGACAAAAAAACCGTTTTTTGGACATTTGTTAGTAGTTTCTTAATATGTATTAAACTTCAAATTGCGAAAAAATGTGAGTGTCTCAAAGCACACCAGTTTCTCACTTTTTTCGATAAATTTTTAGTATTAGCACTTCGAATTTCAAAAAAAAGGGGCCTGGCCAAAACAACCCGTTTTTTTCAAATTTTTCGCCAATTTTTTAATATTATAACTTGGAATTTCCCAAAAAACAGAGCTGACAAAAAAAACCTTTTACCTTTTCTGCATTTTTGTTAATAGTAATATTCAGTATTTCAAAAAAAAAGGGGGTATGGAAAAAATTAAGCTGTAGTTTTCGCATTATCAGCGATATTCTCATAATAAATTTTGGAACGTCAAAAAAAGGGGGCTGGCCAAAAAAACTGTTTTTTTTCACTTTTTTGCCAATTTTTTCATATTAAACGTTGGAATTTCGAAAAAAAGCAGTGCTGACCAAAAAAAAAATGTTTCCACATTTTTTTGCAATTTTCTAATATTAATATTTAGTATCTCGAAAAAAGGAGGCTGTCCAAAAAAAAAGAAACTGTATTCTCCACGTTTTCGGCGATGTTTTAATAATAAATCTTGGAACATCCAAAATAGGGGGGCTGGCCACAAAAAACTGCTTTTTTCCACTTTTTCGCCAATTTTTTAATATTAAACTTTGGAATTCCGTAGAAAGCAGTGCTGACAAAAAAAAATGTTTTTCCACATTTTTTTGCAATTTTCTAATATTAATATTTAGTATCTCGAAAAAAGGAGGCTGTCCAAAAAAGGAAACTGTATTCTCCACGTTTTCGCCGATGTTTTAATAATAAATCTTGGAACGTCCAAAATAGGGGAGGCTGGCAAAAAAAACTATTTTTTTCCCACTTTTTCGTCAATTTTTTAATATTAAACGTTGGAATTCCGAAAAAAGCATTACTGACCAAAAAAAAACCGATTTTCCACATTTTTCTGCAAGTTTCTTATATACATATTAATATTTGGGATCTCAAAAAAAGAAGGCTGTCCAAAAACAAAAACTGTATTCTCCACGTTTGCGGCTATGTTTTAATAATAAATCTTGGAACGTCCAAAATAGGGGGGCTGGCCAAAAAAAACTGTTTTTTTTTTTCACTCTTTCGCCGATTTTTTTATATTAAGCTTTGGAATTCCGAAAAAAGCAGTGCTGACCAAAAAAAAAAAAGTTTTTCACATTTTTTTTTGCAATTTTCTAATATTAATATTTAGTAGGTATTTCAAAAAAAGGAGGCTGTCCAAAAAAAGAAACTATATTCTCCACGTTTTCGGCGATGTTTTAATAATAAATCTTGGAACGTCCAAAAAAGGAGGGCTGGTCAAAAAACCTATTTTTTTTCACTTTTTTGCCAATTTTTCATATTAAAGGTTGAAATTGCGAAAAAAGCAGTGCTTAGCTGACAAAGAAAGCAGTATTTCCACCTTTTTCTGCAATTTTTTAATAACAATATTTAGCATCCCAAAAAAAGGGACCAAAACAAGGAACTGCTTTATCCACGTTTTCAGCAATGCTTTAATAATAAATTATGGAACGTCGAAAAAAGGGGGGCTGGTCGAAAAAAAACCGTTTTCTTCCCCCTTTTCAGGCATTTTTTAAATACAATTTGCAAAATTCTGAAGCAATGTACAACAAACCTACAACAATCTGGAACAAGTTTCAAAATTTCGATTTCCAAAAAACAATGTGAAGGGGGGTGGCGATAATTCGTTTTTCTCAATTTTTCCACTAAAAACTAAATATGATTGAAGGCTAAAAAATTGGAATAATGTTCAGAATAACCATACCATCCTAGAACAAATTAAAAAACATCGAATTGCGAAAATGAAAGAATTTTCAAAATTTCAATTGTCAAAAACAAATAGATGGAGAGCCTTCACACATATCATAGTTTGCTTTTTTTCTTTCAAAATTATGATTTTTAAGGAAAGCGGGGGGACGCGAACGATAATTTGTTTTACTATTGCTTTTTTTTCATAACCTAGAGATGATAGAAGAACAATCTTGAACAATTCCAAAAATTTAAGAGAGAGTTTCGAAGAGGGGGATGGGCTAACCAAAGAAGGATTTTTTTCAGTAATTATTTCCATTTCCTTCAACCTTCACGTAGGTTATTGATTGCTGCCATCACAGTGAATAAACGTCGTTGTCAACTAAAGAATTCGGAGAGGAATCTTTTGCTGTTTCAATTGAAGTGGATCAGATCCACGGGCGTTTCTTTTAAATTTGAATCTTCGGGCAAGATGTGTGCGCCACCTTCGAGGCATATGGTAAACTAAATATAGTATTGTTGCCAAGTTTTTGTAGGCTTTATATTTAAAGCAATTATAATCAAAGATCAAAAGAGATTTTGATATGAAATATGAGCCCGTTTATAGCGATATTTTCACCAAAAAATCTTTTTGTTGCTGTTATCATTAAGAAATCTATCAATAATTATGATTAACTATAAGAGGAAGTGACATGGCAACGGTGTACAATATTGAGGACACAATAAAAATCAGTATAAATGCAAATCATGATGACGTAATGATTACAAATTGTAGTAGAGTAAGGTGATGTTATGAACAAAAGAAGCACAAGTTCGGGGTAAGTATTGTTATTTTCAATTGTTTTATTTTATTAATTGTTGTAGTAGATGGGCTAATCGTTTGGAGAGTTTATTTGCTGTCATACGTCAGTGTGGTGGTCTTAATACATCTCCAAGTTGTCATCGGTTCATTGCCAATTTTAAAACTTGTATTCTACAATCTTTTATGACTTCTATTGAACCTAAAAGTGCTACTACTTGTGCATTGGATAAGAACGAACTAGAAGCTTCTTCTCTAAATGTTCCGATTAATGATGAAATTGATTTTAATTATCAAGTGTCACCTATGTCTCTGGATTCATCCTAAAAAAGTACATAGGTAGTTTATTTTGTTATTTTTTCAAGATTATATTGTTTTATTTATTAATATATTTATTATTATATGCAAGAGAATTTTATATTTTTTATATACATGTTATTTATTGAATGCTAAATATTTATTTTTCTTAGAGTTTAACTTTCTTTTTCACCAGAACTTATTTTTATTTATACACGTAAATACGTGTCTGTAATTTCTATATTTATAGATATATTGCCCTGATGAGATCAAACAAGATCGAAACACGTATTTAGAGTAGTATTAGTTTACCATATGACTACCAGGTGGCGCTCGCAGGGGGGTCTAATTTTTAGCATGGAATGCGTCACTCTTACTTATATGATATGCTCCTTGATTAGATCAGAGCCATTATTAAGGAAAACCCGTAAATTTGTTATAATCTATAAAGGTTATGGAAGCGAATTAACAGATTTTTTCCCTTGTTTGCACCCATATTAGAGCTGAAAATTTTCATTTATATTAACTATAAATAAACAGACATATTTTGTATGTAATTGGCTCATTAAATTGCTGCTACAATAAATTGGATCAATTATATGAATAGCCAGCACTAACAACCAACATCATACGTGTGCATTGAACCTGCAAAATTTTATAATTCCACATGATTAAACTCACAACGAATGTAGCGTAGAAAAAATAGCGTACCTGCAGGCTTTTTACAAAACTCTACGAAACATATTTCACGGACGATCTCAAAGTGTGAACGTATCATTTAAACTTGGCAATTAAAACTAGGCAATTACATTTCAACGCCGTTTTAACTCCATTCCGAAGCGGCCGTGAACTAGAGCCTTCGTTGTTTGACGTCACCATTTCCTACCTTTCCCTCTTCGAAATGCATGTCCGCCGTTCCACGCAAAACAAAAAAAAACAGGCAAAAAATACGATCCTTATTAATCAATATATGTGCGTCGCTTTTTCAGTTTCGTATAGCGTTTTATTTTCAGGCACTCACACA
The DNA here is from genome assembly GCA_004785975.1 of Popillia japonica. Taxonomy (NCBI): domain Eukaryota; kingdom Metazoa; phylum Arthropoda; class Insecta; order Coleoptera; family Scarabaeidae; genus Popillia; species Popillia japonica. The sequence goes on along the minus strand of SMLS01073072.1, from coordinate 4,134 downwards.
ATGTATGCGGGGACCTGATAACTTGATGCTCATGTTCCGAAATAGAGGATAGATACAACGTAACGAGACGTGACTAGCATCAATCGAATCGAATATTACGAGACGGTTAAGAGACCATTGAATCAATTTAGGAATTGTGAACGCCGCAAAAGCTAACGCCCCAACTACTGCAATTGGTGTTCGTTTAGTCGATCGAACATTTAGAGCGGCTACAATAAGTGGCAGTTTGGGCTTTCATGGCCAATCACCAATCACCTTTCACGGTAGGACAATCTGGTTGATGGTTATTTATACTGTACTCTAAACGCCAAATTAGATGGCGAGCGGTGGGAGTAACTTCGTGAGGCATTAGAAATAATGGGAATTCTTCCAATTCTCTTTCATTAGTTAGTTGTTAATTGGTTCGCCTTGTGGTGTTTTTAACAATTCAATGTGGTTGAAAACGCAATCTGTAGTTGGTGTTGTTCCTCAAAGGATCATATTTGCCAAAGATCAAAATTGATCCTAAACTGTGCTTTTGCAAATCCAGAAGGAGGCTATGAATACTAATTTGGGTGACGTCATTATTTCAACGTGAGAGGTAGATTAGTGATGTACACAATAAAAAGCACAGAACTGAATATTGTGTCCTGAGGAACTCCATGCACTACTGTGATAAGCGTCGAGACGTTGCTGTCCACAATCGTCTGATGCATCCTATCAGTCATACCAATGCATCTCAATATTGTGAGTGGTGGTGCAGCGTATGAAACATCAATGTTATGAAATTTCCTCCATGCGTGCATTGGTGCTGGTAAAGATTCTTGCGAGAGCGTTCTAAAAAGATTCCTATCTCTGGAGACATTTTAGAAGCGAAGGCAATGACGTTTTATCAGAAAATTGCCGAAAAAGTTGATCTTCGTGCTGTATTGGGTGGTTGGATAAATTTTAAGAAAAACTTGACTAATCAGCCGTACAGCCATTTATCCTAGAGGTCCTTAGAGAAGACGCAGAGGCACTGGTTCTTCTTCCGGCCCAAGTGTACAATGCAGACGCCAGCGATCCATTTTGAGGGATGTTGCCCAATAAAACATTCACATATCTTCAAGAAGAAGTGATTAATACAGAATCAAAAGTACAGTCTGGCAAAGTTCAACTGAAACAGCGCAGTAGCACAAGTGGGCTGGGCCACGCGGGGGTCAATTCGGGTAATTAGGCAACAAAGAAATGAAATGCAATCACCGTAAGATCCCTGCCGTSTTGAAGAGCACGTCATCATGCAGTACTATGATTTGCACGTTCGATGATGTGGGCGTGGCGAATAATAGAATATAGTGGCCCRAGCCCCACACACACGTACAGTAATAGTGCCGGTTAAAATGTCTGGAACATCGTGTCAACCTCGCCAACCAAGGTACTACATATAAATAAAATACTGGCACCTTACTTTTGGCTAGTTCGCTCCGCCTTTGTGCGCCGTGATGACTCACTGTTTCAGTTGAACTTTGCCGAGCTGTATGTCATGTTCAAATGTTACCAGAAGGCACAAACTCGATTTGTTGCTGATTGGTAAAGCTAAAAATATCAGAGCTTTCAAGAATGTTTGTCTGCCAATCTGATACAAGAATCAAAATATTAGGTCACAGAAGAAGCGTTTAGTCAGTGACTCTATGAGGAATTTCTTCCAGCAGTTTATGAACAGATCCAACTTGTCCCAAAAAGCTTTACTCGTACTGAACAACATTGCAGGCCGCCCAAACGAACAAGAACTTAGATAGTGATGGAAAGATCCAAACCATGGTCGTACCATCAAACTGCATACCTCTACTACCTATACATCCAAAATGTCTCAGAGTGATGACATCTCAGCAGTATCTCAATGAATTGAACTTGAGGGCTGTGGTATTTTCCCTAGCTCATGCATGGGATTCTCATGGAAATTAATCTACCACTAATGCTTCACAGAAATAGAAGAATGGAATGCAAAAGATGATTTTCCTATTGGTGATTGGTGGCAAAGTTTTTCAGAAAGAGGACCCAAAGCAGATTAAAATTTTTATGGGGACTCATAATGTAGGACCACTGAGAGTCATCGAGTTCGCTCCGTCTTCGTGCGCCGTGATGACTCACTGTTTCAGTTGAACTTTGCCAAGCTGTATGTCATGTTCAAATCTTACCAGAAGGCACAAACTCGATTTGCTGCTGATTGGTAAAGCTAAAAATATCAGAGCTTTCAAGAATGTTTGTCTGGCAGCCTGATACAAGAATCAACGAAAATGTTAGGTCACAGAAGAAGCCTTTAGTCAGTGACTACATGAAGAATTTCTTCCAGCAGTTTATGAACAGATCCAACTTGTCCCGAAAAGCTTTACTCGTACTGGACAACGTTGCAGGTCGCCCAAACGAACAAGAACTTAGATAGAGTGATGGAAATATCGAAACCATGGTAGTAATGAAGAAATATGTGAAGAGATAGAACGTCTCCAGAAATATTGGAGCCACCAACCACTTATGTTTGTTTGTTCAACTGATTTGATGACTCTAAGTGTCATCTCTCTTCACATAAAACAAAACGGTTGACTTGTCCCGCAAATCTATTTAATCTTCTTCTCTCAAGACACCAATTCTTCAATTATACCAAATAAATTGTAATGCTAAGAAACATACCTCCATAAAAAAGAAGACAGCGTTAAAAGCATTTTCACCTCCTCAATTTATCAACACAGAAAATTATTTCTTTGCGGTGAAAGCTCCCAAAGTTCCAACAGTTCATCCCAAGGAATGCGGCCATGTTTCAGCCTAAAAAAGAATGTAAGAAAAGAAAAACTGCCATCGAACATCACCTTCAAAAGGAGAAAGAAACGGGCAAGACGATCCCCGAATAAATCAGGCTTTTCGCGCTCATTTACCGTCGGAAATAGTAAGAGATTCGAGCACGGAGTCCACCACCTAAGAAGACACTAACATATTAACCCATCGGACTGGGAACGTGTAGATATGCGTAATAGCGACGAAAAACCGCTGTCAAATTATTTTAAAGGTATGAAAAATTATTACGACGATACGTGTCGGGAAAATCAAAACGGGGAAAAACGTGGGGAAAAAACGGGGGAACGGAAAATCTCGCCAGGTGGTCACCCTGTCGGTAGGGCGGGGAAGACAACGGGATAGGAAATGGAATAGGGTTCGGACGAGTACGGTGGGAAGAATAAGTGCGACTTTTATGTGATAGCATAAATTTTTGTAAACTGCACATCGATAATATAGAAGGCCCTGGTGGGTAGCCGGCTAAAAACACGCGCAGGCAATCATCCCCGTTAGGAAATTGGAGGAAAAATTAGCTCGTTCCCGTAACGTGTACAAACTGCGCTATTGGTGCGATTTATCTTAATGAGAATTATGTTAGAATAAATGAAGTTCGTAAATTTTGTGTCCCACTAGATCGTCTCTAATCATGGAAGTGCTAATGGGGACTTGTACAGTCTACAGTGTGTGTCCGATTGAGAATTCCTTCACTGTTTACGAGATAGAGAGCTTGAATGCTCTTGTTTCACAATTTGACAACTGTCAACGGAAGCTAAACAACTATCTAAACAGAACTATCAGCAAATAACCAAATTTACTTGACTGTCCTTAACAGTTAACACCCTTAGGTTTCCCTAATAAAAAAGGTTTCAAAAAAGCAGAAATTCTTTGACAGTTTGACAGTTCCTAAGAACATGTTAATATCTGGCAGTATTGATACTAAAACCAACGCAAACTACAATTATACAGCTTTAACAAACCTATAATGCCGGAAAACGATGAAATTTCGAAATTTGACAGCTGTCAGATATATTTCGATAAGTGTCAAAACACGAAAAGCGATGTTAGAAGTATTTTAATGATTACTACATCTAAACCTGCAAGAAATGAAAGATTATGCAGCCATTAGATATATTTTGACAGTTATAATTGTCAAATCTACAAGAAAACTAACATATTTTGTAGTTTGACAGCTACCAGATGTATCCTGATGGTATAAAACCGTTAAAATATTAATAAACTAGAGATTTTATAGCTTAAATGTTTTCAAAATGAACAATACATTCTACTTTTAAGTATTGAGAGCCGAGATAAAAATGAGATCTATAGTTTTACAATTTTGACAGCTGG
>ML219338.1:44760-58933 GCA_004785975.1 Popillia japonica | reverse complement strand
ATATATATATATCTATATATATCATGCCATAAATAATTTCACTAGATTTATTACACGGATGTACCTCATATATTTGTTATTTGTCCATAAGGCCACCATGGCGTTTAGTAAAATGTGAACACAAACGAAAGTGAATCACATAGTAATATAATGACACCCAACAACAAACAGTTAATTCAAGTGATAACTTTGTAAATTTAACATCTCAGTTTTATACAACGAGTTTAGTAATTATAAACTGCCTGAAACCTTGAAAAATTAAACAAACCAAAAGTTTGCATAGCTACTACTCAATATCAACCAAAATGAATCGTCCGCATTATTATAAGTGCAAGGCGTTACGACCCACTATTAAAATAAATCTGGAAAATTTAATACTGAAAATGGTCTAAAAGCAAGTTTTGACAGCAGCTAACGACCATTAGGAATTACGTGCAAAAGAGCAGCATCTGAAGTGTACGAAACGAAATTTTGGATTGGAAATTGTTATTGGTCAAGAGAATGAATTGTTTGATTCTTTAATAACATTTACTGACGTTCCGATTCCAGAGTAAATTGCACGCGCCATCTGAGTTACACCACAGTAATTTAAATCGAATAAAAGTAAAAAAACGTCCATGCATTAATTTTTTTGAAATTGCTTCCGGTATAGATTTTGTGTTAACAATAAGTTAGCTAATGTAGATTACTAACAGCAATAGAGATACATCTGCGGTTACTATATGACTTGCAAATTATAACGAAATAGAAATTCTACTGAAAAGTACATAAAAAATGAAAGCTACACTTTGCACATGTCACTAATTATTTCAAAAGTTCGTACTTTAAATTAGTATAAACAGCATAATTTACACGACGAACACCACGCCATCGGATAATACACATGTTCGACTTAAAATAAGTAGGCCAATAACATACACCCTTAATTGTAAGGTATGTATACGGCAATTATATGATTCTGTATATAATATACATTTTACGCCACTTTATGTGTATCTATAATAAAAATAAACCTAGTATTAACCCCTTATGAGGTTACCGTAACATACATAGTACATTATTTTTGAGTAGCTTGTTTTAGTAAACAGTTTCGAAACAGGACCGTACTACCAAATTTATTCTAAAAAGTTTTGTACATAATATGTAGTGATTAATAGAACTATAATGGTATAATTTTTGTAACTGTCTCTAGCATTTTAAATTAACATACCTGATTATAAATTTACAAGTACTGCTTAATTAAAATTCTTAATTAGCACATAGTGCATAGAATAAAAAAATATATTTTAATGCTGCGTTTCCGTTTAACTACATCTACTAAAGTACGAATTTCTTACATGGCCTGTAATTATGGCACAATTAATAAAATTAATGATTTAGTGTTTTATAACATATAGTTTATATAAATAGAAACTAATAGTAAATTAGAAGTTTTGGCCCTAACAAACTGTAGGAGTACAGTTCCTTATCTCGATTTCGTAGCCAACTAATCATTTTAATTGTATAAATATATGCAAGTTAATTGCTTAGTTAACTCCATAAATCTCTCGATGTGTACGGCAAATATCAAAGCGGAAGCACAGAAAGTAATTAAGATAAATCGAGTTTTAAGTAAGTGGCTTGTTTTGACATATTTAAATGAAACTTACAACAGTCATGTCTGTAAGAGAATATTAGCAATGAATTGTATTTTAAGACACGTTTTGAAAAATAGTCCAAGTCACTTGAATTTGCATTACAAATTAGTTGATTTTTTGTTACTATTTTATTACTATTATTTACACTTTATTTACAAAATTTATGAAAATAATCCTAAAGAAACAAATTTCGTCTAAAATTGTCTGAGAAGAGACGATTGCTAGACACTTCATCATAATTCATTATTAGTATTATTAGTAATTAGATTTCTGATTAGTCAATGGATCCAGTTATCGTCATACTATTTATCGAATATTTAGGGGAAAATTTTTCAAAAATAATATTAAATTGTAATACATCTAAGGTACGGTTAATCATAATTTGCCAATTCCGTTGTTACAAAAATTTAATTAACATATTGGATAGCAATGTATGCCCTAATGTTTCAAACATGTGAGCAAGGATTTCAGAAAAGTAATCATGAATAGAAAGCGCCACATAAACCACAAAATGGAAAAAAAAAAGAAGTTTACGGCTCCACAATTAAGGTAATAATATACGTAATACTATCGGCTGTTACTTTGTGAAAATTCATGATAATTGAATGAATGAGTAAATTAAATAATACTCTGGATTACTTTGTAAAAAAAATCACCTATATATATATATATAGGTGAATGAATGAGTAAATTAAATAATATTCTCTTTCTTACTCTCGTTAGAATAATACTCTGGATTACTCTGGATTCACCTATATATATATAGGTGAATTTTTTTACAAAGTAATCCAGAGTATTATTTAATTTACTCATTCATTCAGTAATAATATACATTTGGATGAATAAATGGCACAAGAGTTAAAGAACAAAGAATTTATGGCAGTCATTAGTTTAGCACGAGTATGTTTCGAGAAGGCGTTTCTACAATAAATTATGAATTTTAAAGAAACAAATTTCGTCTAAAATTGTCTGAGAAAAGAAGATTGCTGGACACTTCATCAGCAGGCGCCGTAGTTAATCTTGCTACAGCACTAGGTTTTACTATACAATATTTAGTTTAGCAATTATTAAATGCAGACACAAAACACAAAAAAATAATCTGTTATAGATTATGTAAATGATTGTATTACATTTGGTTTGGAAATTTTAATAATTAAGTTTTGCTATTTATTTTTCTTTTATACTAGGATCCACAGCAATCTAACAATAGCCAACAAGTATCTTGTTATTCTATTTGCACCAATGACACTTTTTGGGCGTAACACTGGCAAGATTCAGAGAACAGAAGTTGCAAATGGAAGAAGTGTATTTAAAGCCTAATTGTAAATCCTTTTGTTTGGTAAACTAGTTCACTAATCATTTAATGATAACTTTTAGATTTGTTGCGTTCTAAGGAGTTGTGTGTCATACTCTTCAAGATAATGTAGGCGGTCCCATCTAAATCGCATGAGATTACATCACAATACCAAACTTGTCACGGCAATTATCTTTCCGGCTACAAGTATTAAAATACTACTGTCTTTGTACATTTCGTTGGCGAAATTTTCAAAAGTATTTAATGCAACTATATCAGGACTGTGTTTTCTTGATCTACTACGAGTACCTTATTTGGCTATTTCTAACCAATATAGTAAAACTGTCCGCTGACTATTCCATTTACAAAGGGAACACCAATATTTTATAAATCCAAGTTGCGCATCATCAGAATTGCAACTACATATTACATATTTTCCCATTTCCTGTGTGTGCAGTAAGAAAGCTTATAAACTCAATTTGGAAGCATCAAAAAAAGATTCTATCCTCCTGATTTATATTTATACCCTAATATTTGTATTAAATTGTCAATATTGTTGCATAATAAAGAGTCTTCCTCAGAAGTGTGCGTACGTAGAGCTAACAGCTTCTGCGCTTGCAATCCAGATTGTAATATGTCTGTGGGAGTTTTCAATACCATTAAGCAGTTAACTACATCATTGCCTTTTAATTGTTCCGTAAAGTCCTGTAAAGTCATATATGTAACTAAGTTGTAGAAGTTACACTTTTTCCAGCTTGTTCCAGCTTCTGATACTTCCAATTATAGCATAGTGTATATTACTTCTTTTAGTAAAACGGTAGAACTCACGAACAATAGTAAGCTAACCAGCTTGTCAACCACTTTTTACAAATTTTGAAAAAATTGAGGAAGTATAGTGCTTCCCAAAAACTGAAGTGTACGTCGTCAATTGGGAGCACCTATTAGCTTCGGTTCATGTATGAGATGCTAACATATTTTTTAAATGTCTCTTTCTAGTTGTGATAACTGCCTTGGTTTAAATGCAACTCTATAACTGTCTCTTCTAGATATTTACTGATTCAGACATTTCGAAACCTTACAGATTGATGAGCTAATAAAATATAGAACGCATAATTGATTACAAAAAACAAACCCAACTCCACTTAAATGTATATATGTGCATATGTACTTTTATATTGGATGCAAATCATTTCTTACTTATTACAATGGAACCTTGTGTGTGTTTCGTTCCTTCTAAATTGTGTATGTTGGATATCAGTTAGGATAGACATAACTGCAGTTGATATCCTCTGTGATAAGCAATATTTACGTATTTGCAAATCGAATTGCTTAATAAAAATAGACTTTAACTTGTTTTCCAAGACGCAAAATAAAACACTAAAGAGACAACAAGATTGGAAAATAATTTTGCAATTTCTTATTAGTAATAAGATTCTTGATCAAGTCAGTGTATCCAGTTATCGTCATATTATTTATCGCATATTTAGCGAAACAATTTTCAAAAACAATATTATACTGCAATACGTCTAAAATATCGTTATTCAGAAGTTGCCAATTCCGTTGCCACAATATTTTCCAGCACCAATATTCTGGAGAGCAATGTATGGCCTAATGTTTCAAACATGTGAGCTAAAATTTCAGAAAAGTCATCATGGATAAAAAGCGCCACGTAAACCACAATATTGACAAAAAAAGAAAAAAAATTAAGGCTCCACAATTAATGTAATAATATACATTTGGATGAATATCTAACACAAAAATTAAATGACAAAGAGTTTATAGCAGTCATTAGTTTCATAGCACGGGTATGTTTCTAGCAAGCGTTTCTACAATAACCTATTGTATTGACTACGATGATTATTGTTTTGATTACGATGCAGTATAGGTGGATAATTCAATCTTCAATGAGATCTCAGTAAAGGTTGCTCAATCTACAAATGCCCATGGAATTTTTTGATTACTTTTCCGGTATTCATAATTGTTCTCCAAAAAGATAAAATGAAAACCTAAATTGGCACTGTGGCAATTAATATCTAAATAGACTAAATACAATATTTTAGATAATTGCTTTTTTTGTTATAAAATACTAAAACACACTATAAACGTACCTGGGCGAAATTAGAAATAACTACCTGTTACCCCTAAATGTTTTTGTTTACTCGTTTACAAATGACTACTGATATTAAATATACACAGACTCCTAAACAAAACTCACACGTAACGCAAACACATATTTAGAACTCTAAGCGAAGTGAAAGCGAATTACGAAGGAAGAGGAAATGAAAGTGAGAAGAAGACATTCTGTAGGTTATTAAGTACAGTATACACAGACGCCTGGGCTCTTCTCTCTGATTGGTCGTTAGTCGTCCGTTCGTCCGTGATTAGTACGCGCCAGACAGACGTCTGCGTCTCGACGCTGCTGAGTACGCGACCTACATCAACATTCAAGGACTTATTCGCGGTAACGACTTCAATTAGCGACGGCAGCCCCCCGGTGACGTTCTAGGCCTTTGTGTAACTGTGTCAATGTCCTCTATCAATGCCGATTAATTACAGTTTAATTGGGCTAATTGTGACAAACTTTTCGTTAGAATCTTGCGCTTTACAATTCTAACTGTTTTAGATAAAGTTATAGTAGTATTATTATTATGATTTTTCTCGCGTACGTTCTAAACATGAATTTTGAATTTATCGGTAACATTTTTGATTTCGTGCCATTAAATTTAAATATAAACAAGAGAAAAATATGCTTAGTGTTAAATTAGTGGTGTGTGTCATTAATTTGTACTAAGTAAATTGGTAGTTTAGAACTTGTTGAGGTAAATCATATTGCACACCAAATAGAAACAAAGAAAATAAATCCTACCTTTTGTTTGTTTTCAGATGTCTCCTGCTTCCATTGGATGAAAATCGCACTAATCGCCTACTATTTTGAAATAATATGAGTGAAGTAACTTACATGTACTAAGCTTTGTGTGTTAATAAAGCAGATACTTAGTGAAAACAAAAAATAAGGAAGTGGTTTTAGAATAAATAAAATTTAACAGTGGCAAACATAAAAATATAACAAGTAAGATAAGATAAATAATATAAAGAAAACAAACAGCCATAAAGTAAAATTTAAAAAGTTTATTCGTATTATTTGTCTGTGTGGCTAGTGGTATAAGGGATATAGGAAGGAGATGCCAAACCATATCAGCTCAGCGGAGAACAGGCGAATGACGATGGCATGTTGAATTTGTATCACATCATCTTATGGATGTATGTGTATGTGTGTCTCTGTGTGTGCTCTACGCTGCCTTTCCATCCTAACATAAAATCCAGTTCAAATGATTTCATCTCCCTCATACCGTTTCCCAATGCTACCGACAAAGACGACGCTAGGATGGTGTCTTTGGAATTCGTCAGTCGCAGGAACTAAGAAAGCACCAGCGCCGTTGAATATAGTACGTATTCCCACACTAGAGAGCGCCACCGCGCATGGCCAATATGGCCGACTACGACGCCGCGTACAACGCGTGAGCTGCTCTGTCATTTATATGGCAAACAGCCGGCAGTAATTACAAGGAAGGTTGCTTAATTAGGACGCGCGAGCTTTTGTCGGATTCCGAGAGAGCTTACATAGTATCGGCGACGACGTTTGTCCGCGATAGGTGCCCATGTTACATTCTTTCTATGAATATTCTGACCGCCACGTCGCGCTTTTCATTTTTTTCCGGAGCGTAGCTTCTATCGGCGGTTTTTGCGGAGGATTGTGATTGAATGTCGTCGCTCCCACCTCAGTTCCCGCGATAGGAGAGAATTCGTTCATCGATTTTATTTCTGATACACGGGCAAGTGTGTTTTGTTTGCAAATGGCGACTCACGTCATGGTTTACTTCAGACGGATATGGAATTGTAACTTGAATTTTACTTATTCCTTTCGTTTTTCCTTTTTTATAATTTAGAATTGAGAAAAAAGATTTTAAACATAATAGTCATAAAATTTATATAATGATAAAGTAATTTCCCTAAAATAATAATCGGCGTTAGCTAACTGAGACAATCTGAAATATTTACCACTGTATTCATTTTAAATTAATTTAGTAAGATTGGAATTATACAAGAAATAATTAGTTTAGTGAAGATGACTTGCTAGTTTCATACCGTTCATTGCCCTTTTCATAAACAATTAAAGAAGGTTAGATAATAAATGTCAATTATACTTGAATTTATAACAGTTTACTTTTCTAGTCTGTGTTATGATTATTAAAAGTATAATAGTATTTTATTTAAAAGAGTAATAATTAACTATAAAAAGTACATACCACAACGAAATATGTAAGATAAGGTAAATTTACTTAATACTCATAATAAGTTAAAGGCTTATATACATTAAGACATTAGACAACTACTACTAAAACTACATTTTTCAAGAATGCTTTTATGTAGATATAAGCTTATATAATTGCACTTCATACATATTTCTCAACAGGACTAAATTAATTTAGGAAAATTTGTTTTTAATTGCATTATATTACTTTATATAACTAGAAAACTAAAAATAATCTTCAAACCTAATTTTCTAAGATGCATTTTTTAGTAAATTAGAACAAAGTTTTTTAAATGAAACATCATTTTTCAAGACTTTATAAGAAAGTATTTCTGGGATGCGGCTTTTGAAAGGCATATATGTAGTCTCTTTCTTTATTATTAGTAATAGACTCCTTGCTTGCCCATTTTTACTATGTACTAATAGGTATTGTATTACATATCAATAATCTCATCATGTTTATATACAAGATGCTTACCTTCTTAACTTATATATACATAAACTTATCTACAAAATTACCGAAATGTGACTAAATGTTTTTCGAAAAATAAAATCTACAGTCTAATATTCTATTTAAAAAATTAAACTGATATTACCATCTAAACTGGTTCTTTTAGGAAATAGCATTATATCCAAATTTCAGTAAGTAAAACAATTTCGATTGCGTCTTTGTGTCTCGCTATTTTTATAATTTGTTTTATTTGAATTTAACCAAAATAACGCCCCTATACGCGTAAAGACATAGAGGTATTTGTACAATTACTCATTTTTAGACACAATTATAAATAAATTCTTTTACTGTAAGTACCCCAAGTTCAACCGCAATAGCTGTAGAAAAAAGTCAACGTAACTGTTTATTACATCGGGTATATCTACCTATATTTTGAACACATAACTTGTGATATTACTTCTACTTCTTAAACCCAGGCTGACCACCAAAGGAACATTTATTACTTTCAAGAGCATCGTTCAACATTACTCGGAATTATGTTCTCTTAAAGCGTCTAGATTTAGACTTAGACAAACAGGTTTTGGGATAGCTTTACTGATATATCGCTCATTGTTGTTTAAATTTCTCAGTATCGACAACATATTGAAATGTCGTTAATTTTCTGGGACAGTTTCAAGTTTTTACGGTTTTATTTCGTCTAGTCTCATGACAATATGTTTTATTTAAATATTGTAATTTAGTGTTAGTAAAAGTATTGAACAAATCACTAAAACTAAATATTACTATGTCTGGCTAAAGTACAATTAAAATTGATATAAGGTGCACCGCGTTCGGTAATATTTAATTCCCCACATTTTCTCTAGACAACTTCTAATTTCAAAATGTAAATACGTACTTATATGTATCAAAAAAAATCTAAACTTTATATTATTGGATATAGTGTTGTGCTGCAAAATACGAATATTTAATTTTTCGTAAGCTCTTAATTCTTGTGTAGACGGCAACTTACCATCGAGAAGTGAGTTACTACAATAACTTACAGAAGGTGACACAGCTATGTTGAAAGAAAACATAAAAACATATTATGTAAAGTGATCTTGATCGATTACTACACTTCAAGTGAATTGGTATTAAATCAGCCGTATTAATATTTCTGTTTTTTTTATTGTGTACACATATGTATAACGGATAGCTATTTTAAAAGATGATACACTCGTAACCACTAGATGATTCTCGATTGTAGGTGGTATTACAACAGGGGAATAATTTGATTTCTACATTTGTAACTTCGTAAGTCTCAACATTAAGGAAAATTTTAATTTATTTCCGAAAATACCGCAAAAGATATATCATATATATTTTTATAAGTGATGTCTACAAACTAAAAGATGATAATAACAGGAAACATAAATAAGATAACTTTAACTAAAACTAAATAACCTACGACTAACTGAGACTGTATACTAATTGTTGTTAGATACGTTTAAATTTAGTTAAGTAAATGTTTACTTTGCAATTAAAAATGTGATGTGGGTTATATTAAAGATTAATAATAGATTTAACAAATTAGTTGACATTTTAACTATTTTGCTAGTACATAGATACATTTATCTCCTGATATCATTCATCCACTTTTCAGTTAGGAGGTCTTTGCTTCTAGCGTATATACATAGTAGGTACTGTAAATTAACGGACAGGTACAGAAAATGTACTAAAAAGAAATAATTTCCGCTAGGTATGTATCGATTCGGTTTTATTAAAATAAGCAAGAAGGTTAGATAGTTAAGTTGTACGTTAGATAATTTTTGTTCGTTTGAATCGTGTAAATAGGTTTCATTGCCAAATTTAAAAAATCCAAAATGTTAAAGAAATGGAGAAGATCGAAGGAATTCTGATAAAAGTATGGGGTTATAATAAAGTAAGGGATATATTTTAAATTTTTTAACTTTTTAACAAACTAAGATATTAAAAAAAAAAACGAAATCTAATTGGTTAAGGAATTGTATTTAGTATGCCCAAAACTGGTTGCAGATATAGATTCTTCATTCTGCATTTTCGCGTAGAAATACGGACCAATGATAACATCAGCCATAAAACCGCATCAAATGGTTGCTTTGTTGTCATACAGACCTTGTGGATTTTCTGCACATCAAATTAACAGTTTTGAATATTGACTCCATCATTCACAGTAAAATGTGCCTCATCTGTCCATAAAATGCGGAATAACCATTCGGGTTCAAATTCTATTTGAGCGTTCACTAGCAAAGAAAAATGGCACCTAGTAGCCAAATCTACCCTCTTTAATTCAAATAGCATTTTCAGTTTATATGGATACATTTTTAGAATATTGCGTACAATTTGTCAAACCATGATATATGGAACAATCGCTTTGGTATCTATCATATTTGTACTGGTGATTGCTAGTGGGTTACCTCTGTCTTGATTTTCATGAAGATTCTCTGCAACTCGGACATCACTAATCCTTGGTAGGTCAATTAGAGACCCTGTTCCTTCAAATTGTATTGTATCAAACTACGGTACACTTTCATTTGACAGGGCTCCGCTCTCAAACCCATTCTCGTGTGAAATCTTCATAATCCAGCGGTGTGTCCTATAGATACAGTAAAATCCCATTTCTTACCAATTTATCGTTTGTAGTTTATCAGATGTACATACTATGCTTGCTACGTGAACTTCAGGAAGTGTAAAAGCCTAGTAGACAGTTATTCCTCGCCTCTCTCATTATTTGTTATGCTCCCTGCATTCCAAAAGTTATTTGAATGAAACATGTTTTCCATCTAATCTAGATAGATGTAAATTTTATAATGAAAGTAAAAACTGAACTAAATAAACTTCCAACAAAATATTTACATTTTCACTTCAATTGTTAGAAAACGATTTTAATATTATAAACTGTATATGACTTCGTTAACACGGAAAATATATTGAACCTCATTCATTGAATGCTAATTCGTTAGTAGAAAGCGTACATTAGACAGAAAATATTAAATTACGGCCTCTTTTATTATTTAGCACCTCCTTATATTAAAAGCCTTCTGAAATATTAAAGAGAGCCCCCGATATTTACCACCTCATAAACTTAATCATTTACAACACATAGCGAACCCACCAAATCAACTACATATATGATAACAAGGGAAAAAGCATAATTAGAAAATTTCGATTGCCGCCGTCAGAACTTGTATAATACATTGACCCAAAAATAACGTTCGCTGCTTCCAATACAATATACGTATCCGTTTTAGTGTGCTGACAACATCAACAAAAACTTTTTATTCTATGAAATATTAATTCGTCATTGATTTCTTTCTCTTCTAAATGTATTATGTCAAAAGGTGGTTATACATGTTTCCTGTTAATTTGGAAAAGTGTGTCGATATTGATTTTTTCTGTACCAATCAGTGTACATTGACGAGTTTGATAGATGTATACAATTTGGTAGTGGTCTATGTACCGATATTGTACTAAATTCACATTACATTTGAAATAGTTGATATGCTGACCCTATTGTATTACAATATTATGATTCAGTCACAATACCATTTAAAGGTCTATAACAAACACATTTTGAGTATTTATCTTTCTTACGCACAACTACATATTTATTAAATTATTATGAATTTATGAAAACATAATAAAATAGTACCTATTAATTTTTTTTAGTACATTTATGTCTACATATCTATTTCCCAGGTATTTAATTTATTCCAATTGTGGAATAGATTTTTAATCGAATGAGGTTTGATTTGACCTAAAAATGGAAAAAATATGTGGAAAATAAATAAATAGGTACTTAAAGGTCAGAAAAACCATATACCCATGTTATGTATTTTATATCTACATTACTACATACATGTGTGGTATTGTTGTGTTACATAATAATATACCTATTTGAAATGCTTTTATTCCAGGTGAGGATGATACATCTGTCGAAACTAGTACCGGAGTAAATTTTATAAATTAGTGAAGATTTGTTTTGAGGATACAGTTTTTTGCACTCTTATACTAAAAAAACACATTTACGCAGACTAAATGTACAATAATGGCAAAGGTACTCCATCGCTGTTGTTTGCACCCATCCAAATTAAAAGAAAACATAAAAAAAAATAAAAAAGGATTTAACAACAACATAAAAAAGGATTTAATACGCAGCAAAAATAACATATTATTTAACAACTAAATATTCAAAATTGTATAAGCGTTATTCCGTATACTTGCAAGAATTTGTTTACATTATTAATTAGATAGAAAGAGACTTATTGTTAAAATATAAACTGCATCACGAAACGTGATATTACTTTCAAAACTCGTGAAAGTTACATAATATTCGAAGTCACGAGGAACGAGGCACCTCTCTATCTAATTTGCATGTATCGATTTGAATCATTGTAAATTGTTCTAACGGTTACTCGTACGTATATGCACGTGGAACATGTTTTCAGCTACCTATATAAGCGTGGGTCTCAAAAGCTCGCAGCTTTAACTGATGCAAAGCTCACCATGCAAATGACGTCGAGGGGCGTTTGACAGTTTTTGAATTATATTCAAATAAGGTCCCCCCTCGGATCCTGTCGCGCTTCCATTCTCGAACATAATTTATCATTTATCCCAAGAGATTCGACATCAAACTACTGTGTTACCTGTTCCAAATATAGAACATGTACTATTTCATTTCTCAATACGATGCTGAGAATTTTCACATGCAACAAACCCTTTCTTAAAATACCCTTCACATAAAAAAGAACCTATACAAAAAATGAAATTAAAATAAACGTATGCAGATGTCCTACCTGCTGACTACTTCTTTGCATATGGTCTACCTTACGTCTGGAAGATCTCCGGTGAACCCTTTCTTCTCGTGTACTGAGGGCAGGTAAAGAAGGGACCTTTCCGGCTTTTATTGTATCGAAGATAGATTCGGTGAATAGAATCCTAATGAAAACGAAAGGGTCTCTTTGTTCATGTGAAAGGGACAGTGTTGTACAACTGCTACGTCGCCGTATGCAAAGATAGGTTGGTTAATTTGAATACTACCGAGTTCCTGTTCCGGTTTTAACCCTATCTTGCTTACACCTCCTGTTCGAGTGAGAGGTCTTTGGTGGTGCGTGTGATTTATGTCTCGAACTGGGACAATATAGAATACAGAAGCGTCAGTTGGCAAGCCCTAGAATTTAAAACCGAAACGGCCCAGATGGAAGGTACAGTAATCAGATTATAATTAATGGCTTAATTACTCATTTTAGTGATTTCACCTTAATATAAATTAAAGCGTTAATTGCGTTTCTATTATGTATTCTTGTTTTCTATAAACATACACAGGCTCTTGACAAATTCATCACCTTGTTAGCCTAATAAATCAACTACTCTTTTGCTTTCATACAATACAATAGAGATTTCATTGTATTTCTAGGTACAATGTTAATTATATTTACACATTACGGATAGATTTAGTGTATGTAGTATATGTGTGTTGTATCGTGAAAATTGAAAACGCCCGGCGTTCTAATTACTGTCAATGTCAATTACCAAACCGCCCGTGCTCTTTCTAACTTTTGCTGTAAATTACATATTTTTATTATCAGAATTATTATCAGAAATGTGTGAATATTTCAAACTATTACTATTTTTTCCCAAATTGTTACAATAAAATAATTACTTAATGACTAATATAATCCATTAATTTATAGGTACACTGTAAGTTCTCATTCACTTTTAAAGGTGCAATATATGTATTGTATTTCTGACGTAAGTCAAGACCGGTTTACCGGTTGCATCGAATTTTTACACAGTTTAACAGCATGTCCGACTACTTGATCTGATGTTGGTTAATTTGAACACACTTTTCTCTGTATCGGATAATCGGTATTACCCCCATATTTATGTCTGTTTAGCATATTATATGTCTGACTTTACCTTAACGAATTTCCTTCCTTATGACCACCGCACGTCTGTCACAATTTTCATAAAACTAATGCCAAAAAAGATTTTGAAACAATTTATGACACCATTCTACCAAGCCACACTTTTCTTCGTGGAGCTTGCCCAAAAATTATGGAAAACTTCGAATAACGAATATATTAATAGGAAATCAACAACCGCTCGCAGTCGTTCACATGGTATATACACACACATAACAAGCGTTCAATTAGTCTTTATGTCCTGGGCCGTCATGGATTTGTAAATGCATGTCTATGCTTAAATTATTAAAATAACTTGTTAGTGATAAATGAAATGTCATTAAAAGTGACACACACCAAATTTATTACAGTACCGTACTGTAATTAAATTGTACCGTACTGTAATTAAATTAAGTAACAAGTTAGTGCAAAGAATACTCAATTAACTAAAATGTTCACAATAGTTGCTGAAAATATTTAGCATTAACATTTAAATATACTTTTATATGACGCTTCATATTTTCGAAAACGTGAATTGACATACCTTCATTAATTGGTTAA
>ML219338.1:23228-39760 GCA_004785975.1 Popillia japonica | reverse complement strand
TTTCCTTCTATAGAATTTCGCTATTTGAAGAGTACAACCTTATAGATAAACGTAATTGGTATAAACGGCTTATTAATGCATACAGTCTAGTTAAATTGGCTAGAATTGTAGTTGACATTAGAGACAAGTCCTTCAAAACATACCTAGAGTTTTGTCTTCTTTACATCTTATTCCTTTGTATTATTTTAGTCTTGCTTTTGTTATTAGAATGTGAAAGACTTCGACAAGACTGTCAATTTACATTAGTACTCCAAAATATCAGAAACTATTACTGCTCATCCAGACACAGTTTAAAACTGTATGTTTTTCTTTATTGTAGTTTGCTAGTTTGCTAGCCATAATTTAGAAACAAATTTCACAGTGTTCCGAGTTATAATTCAAATGTTTTACAAAAGTAACTAAGAGTCATTAGCTAATGTACTTGCTATTCTGCACTGGCTAATAAATATTCGACAATGCCAAAAAGTAGTGATAGTAATAATAATAATTCATGTCTTAACACCCCCAACAGCTTTCGCCAATTAAAGAGGGCATCGGCTAATCATGAGTTTGCGGAACTGCTTGAGGCTGTAGACCGAGTCGAGGTGTCAGATTTCCGAATTTACCATCGAATTTTGGAAACTACAAAAATCCAAATTCAGAAAGAACCTACCGAAGTTTGAACCCGCTAGTGCACTCACTTCTTAATTCAACGGTATTAAGAAACGAGTGTATTAGTAACATCAGTTTCTGGGTTTAAAAGATACTAACTCTTATAATCCAAATGCTTTGTATTATCTGAAACATCTTATGGAAAATTATACACTATAAACGGTAAGAACGCCTAAACATGCATGTTTTCGGGTCCATCTATTAACACCTACAACGCATTGCGTTATAAAAGGGGAATTATACTGGTGAAAGTAATACAAGGCTTGTTAACAATAACTGCTTGATTTTCACGGCCATCGTTTACTGCATTCGGATACAATCTCGTACAAAAGTTTTCATTTGAAATTTTTTAGAAGGTTTCTAAAGACTACATTTTTCAGTTTGCCCAGCCGTCTGAAAAAGCTGACAGCCTGAGCAGCAAAATAACAAGTGAAAACCCTTTTACGCCAAAAATTGACTATCTATTCTATTCTTACGAAAATAAACAGTAGTAGGATTTAAAAAATCTCGATAACATTTGAGAAAGTATGGAAAAAACTAAAGAAGATAGAAAACGTAACGGTAGGACAAGTACTTAAAGGTATATTATGGTTCTGCCTTGTGTCTGATTTTATTCAATTACAAATGGCATTAGGTTGTAACATGTTGTAGTTGTAACCTGTATACCTTATGAAGTAGTGGATATTAAAGATTTATAACCACTCACCTTATGAGATACTCAAAATAACAAAATGAGATTGTTAACTATCGTTTATCCCACATAAAAACAATATCGTCAGAAGCACGGAATTGATGTGCCATAAATTTAGATTGCAGCGAACAGAAACGTAATCAGTAAATACGAAACTTCTGTATCATAAAGATAAAATAAAAACCTATATATAAAAGGAAAGAACAAACATATTTATAGCATATTCATCATACCGCTGGGTATAAGATACGCGTATATGTTCGTCGGTATCATAAATATTCGAAGAAGAAAAATATTTCCCAAAACACACGTCCATAATTCCTCAAATATATATTTCCCAATTTTGACGTTTTGTCCAAATCAAATAAAAAAGCTCATAAAAATACACTAGCGCAATATATTATATAGTTCATTGTATATATACGTACAGTTCTACGGTGAAGGAGAAATATTTATATTTTTCACGCATGTGATTTGTTGTTTCCATTCTATCTGACAACATTTTGTTTCATGCAAATCGATGGCAATACATCATTCCCCAACAACGAAGCTTCAGGTTCGAATCGTGACCCACAATGCTCCGCTCTAGTTATATATGTACCTACTCCATACTATTATCCCTGTCGATATTAGTTTTTATATTTGTTAATTTACAGTGTCGCATAGTTTAATAGTATATGATATTAACGCAACTCTTTATAATCTCTCTTTTAAATAGCCAAATTCTACATAATCTTAGCAGATCTGTAAAAAATAAAGGAAGAGAATACTACGTTTTACCTCCAGAAAAAAAAAACCAATTAATTAAGAATTTCGCACCCTGTAACTAAGCAAAGTGCCAGTTATTTCTACAAACACAGTGTTGTATTTGAAATGTGGTTTAAAATTATCTTACAATTTGTCTGTTTGTCATTCTAAAAGTGAAGTCAAACGTTTATCTTATTTCTTGCTAAATTGCATGAGTATTCAAATTAGATGTATAGTTCACTCTACATAGTTCGATATATACGATTGTATTTCGTCAAAAAATGAAATAAATGCAAACGAACACAACCAATGCAATTCAAAATCCACTTACACCTTACAATTTATCATACTCATTTCATTAGGCCTTAGTATTTCTGATTAATAACCACAAGCTTACAATTTCATGTGTGTAAGTTGAAGATTACACAAATTACCAATTTATTACATCATTGAATGGCGATTTATCTTATCTGTTATTTATTCCTTTCGTTAGATCATCAGATTTATTTACTATTTCATTTTCGGTATATCAGTGTTTCAGAATTCTAGTAGCTTTATAAAATAGTATATGACAATTTAAACATCTCAAAAAATTTATAATATAAGTAAGCCCGAACGTAGGCTAAGCCAAGTTTCTACACTGTTATTGTTATGCGAAGACCTAATTGATAAACGATGAAGAAAGCAGTTCTCCATTACAACTTTGCGGCAAACCTCAAAAAAAAAATGGATTTCAATCTGCATATTAATAAACGGTGTGTCAGCATGGAATCAGAAAGGACACGGAAACTTGGATACAAATACTTAAGAAATATGAGAAAAGTTAAAGAAGGCGGTCTTTTCATTTGTTACTTAAATGAAACTTGAGTTAATTGCCACAACATCGAAACAAAACACTGGCTTGATAATGCAGGTATTTGTTTTAAGTTAATAAGAAAAAATATACGAAATCTGATTGTTCAATATGACTTCCATTTTGCTGTTGCAAGATTACCAATCTTTTCTCCAAATTGTACAAAGCATTCCGTAATATTTCTTGTTGAATTGCACCAATTTGCTACGTAAACTTGTCGTTTAATTTTTGTAGCACTGTTGGTTGTCTTCTAAACACCAAACTCTTGAAGTAACTCCACAGTCAGTAATCCGCTTGGTTAAGACTAGGTGATTTTGTTGGCTATGAATTTGCGAAATGATAAAACACGAGTTTGAAAAATATTGGTTAATAATTCTTTGACTGGTGTTAACGGCCACCTGTATAAAACGGTCACCTGTGATAATGGCCAGATTGAACATTGAAAAAATCTACAATACGAGTATTTCCATATATACAAACCTTGCAATAACGGTCTCACGTATTTGTTGTTCAGTCTAAAGAAGGTGACAGAATTTACTTGTAAGGGTTTATTGTTAATTTCCGAAAACGCCTGTTCATTCGATCAGTTTAAGTCTATCGTTGTGTTCGTGAAGTGTTTGAATATGCCGCTAAAAAGAAAACATTCGTCACTGAAAGACAAAATTGAGATTAGCGAGGAGAGTGAAAAGTATAATTTAAGTTCGCGGACGTTAGCCGTAAAATTCGGGGTTGGAAAAACTCAAAGTAACAATATCCTAAAAAAGAAAAGTGATATTAAAAGGATGAATAAAGAAGGTATTAATTAGAATCAGAAACGGAAATCCCCTAAAACGGGTGGAGTAGCAGCGGATCAACTTGTGTATAAGTGGTTCTGTGCATGGCTAGAAATAAAAACATTTCCATATCTGGATCATTGGTTAAACAAAAGGCGCTAGAGACAGCAAGAAATTTAAACATCGAGAATTTTGCTACTTCAAATGGTTGGTTGGAATGATTCTGTCGAAGCCACAATATCACTTTTAAATCAATTTGTGGTGAGTCCGCTGGTGTAAATTTGGAAGATGTAGAAGCATAGAAATCTAAATTACATTTAATTTTAAGAGATTATTCTCTGAAGGATATATTTAATATTGGGGAAATAGGTCTGTATTATCGCGCCATGCCAAATAAAACTTTTTGCATTAAAATACGATAAATGCAATGGCAAAAATTTGCAAAACAACGGTTAACTATTTTATTCTCCGTAAATATAGAAGGCAACAAAGAAAACCTTTTAGTTATTGGAAAAAGTAAAAATCCTCGGTGTTTTAAGGAAAATCATATCGACAAATTACCTTTAGGGTCCGTACATAACAAAAAGGCTTGGATGACATCAGATCTTATGACAAAATGGCTGTATCAGTTTGACATGAAAATGAAAAAACAAAATCGAAAGGTGCTTCTATATCTGGATAATGCAACTTCACATCTTAAAGTTTCGCTAGAAAACGTCAAATTGATTTTTTTGCCTCCAAACACTACTTCGTATTGTCAGCCGTTAGATCAAGGCATAATTCACAATTTTAAGATGATATGCCGCAGTTTCTTGATCAAAAGACTATTAGCGTTCGTTTGAAGATTCGGAAAAGAGCATAAATCTAACAAGTGCACTAATATGGATTGCAGCCGCATGGAAACAGGTTTTGCGATCTATTATTACAAACTGTTTTTCCAAAGCTGGATTCGCAGAAGTAGTTCAATCTAATGGAGATTTTTGCGAGGAGGACGAAACACCCATTGATAAGCTATTTCCAAAAGTCGGCAGTGCAATGGCAAGTTTACACGATTTTGCTTCCATTGACAATGATGAACCTACAAAGAATCCTGATTTTAGTATAGCAGAAATTGTTGAAGAACTATGCAATAATGATGATGATTTCGATAACGACATATGTAGAAGAGTTTGAAGATCCAAAATCAACTTTGCCAAATATGGGCGAAGTGTGCGAAAAATTAAGAGAAATACAGAGTTACTTCATGTGTAACAATAATGGTGACATGGATATAGACATTTCAAAAATTTTACACAAATGTGAAAGTGAAATGTGTAAATCTAAGTTAAAATATTTAAAACAAACAAAAATTGAAGCATTTTTTGTCAAAAAATAAAAGTAATCTATGTAAACGTATAGTAGTACATACATACATATATTACCAATGAACGCAAAACAAAATGTATACACATTCATTTAGTTATGTACAGGTGTCTCTGTATTCTCTATTTTAAGTTTAAATAAAATCATTTAAAATAATGTCCAAATGAATTTTATTTCTAAAAGAAAAACAATAACTATCATGTGAAAATATTTGCTTAGATTTTGGCGTGAGTAATATCCATCGCCTGTGTTTTGCGGCCACCTTTCAGTAACGGCCAACAATTTTGATTTTTTTAGTGGCCGCTATTCACAGGTTTTACTGTATCGTTCACATTGCATTTCCTCGTAGACATACGGAACAATGATAGAATCAGCTGCAAAACCACACCAGACGGTGCCTTTCTTGACCCCACAGATCTTCTTGAACGATTTCTAATAGATTTTCTGTAGACCACATTCTACCGTTTTGAGTCCACATTCTCCAATTTTGAGTACTGTAGTAGTCCATCTTTTAGAGTAAAGTACTCTTTATCTGTTCAATTTTCATCTGAGCCATTACTCGTAAAGAAAAATTGTACTTAGCTACTTAATTCAAACAGCAGTTTCAGTTTATGGTGATACATTTCTAGAATTTTGTGTAAAATTTTCCAAACCGTGGTATATGGTTTTGTTTCTTAAAGGTACAGTGAAATCTCATTCGTTAAATTTTCTTAATTTTATTGGTTATATTCCTTATTTCATAAACATTGTAGCAATATATTTTTATATAATACTACCCCATTTAAAGAAGTAATTTATTTACTAATTTATTTTCTTGAAAAACTGTATACACTGGCGTTCTACCACCGTATAAACTTCTGCTAGAACAATAGAGACTTTAAGCCTACTTTATTTTACTCAAACTTATTAAGTCCATAAAATATGTAATAACTTATTAGTAATTATTTGACAGTTTTCTAGCATACAGTTGTTCTGCGCTAATAATGGAATTCAAGAAAGAAAGAATCCTGCTAAATCTCTTACCAAAAAAGATATATCAGAAGAATATAGCAAATGTGATAGCATGACATGAGAAGTGCATATATGCACAAAGTTACAGAGGACTTACTGAACAAAAGCAGGAGAAGGGTCTAGTTAATTGTAGGGCTACTAACAAGGCAGTCTAGGTTTAGCAAACACATTGACAACCTCGGTCGGACGGAAAATCCTATGTGCAGAGCACATCTACCAATGCGATGGACTAGCCATACTACAGATAGCATGCATTGGCGAACCGTATTGAGACACGGCTAGCTACATGAAGACAACCCCGCCAAAGGTAGAGAGGCTCTTTAAAAAAGCAAAGCTGGATCGGCTCGTCTAGATAATAGATACTCCTAATAAATTCATGGGTCGCAGTGGAAAAAGGCTGCAGGTCCATCTTGTTAGTTATCTATCTATGATATGACATCATATTATTATTACCCGTACTTTTAAATATTACAAATTAGTTCTAATAGCTTCACCTTTCCGGCAATTTTCTCTTGTAAGCGGCGAAATTCAAATACTAACAGAATAAACAAGCGCACTTCAACAATAACACATTGAATTACAAGGTAAGATATACACTTTAAAGCAAACGCATTTTTTGTGAAATAAAATATTTGAAAACTAGTATTGCGACTTTTATTACATATCCTGTTCATTATTTATCCATATCAAAAAAAACAAGAAAGTAAATCTTGGGAAGCATAATTATAATAAACGTGCATCACCATCAGGAGTATGGTTGATTTTTAATTTAGCCACAGACAAAACTGACCTTGATCATATATCAAGCCACAAAATCCTAAAATCTATGTAAGTCATAACTACTGATAGATAGATTAGGTCGGAGCTTAGGGAATTGACAAACTGGCATAACTAAACAGTCTGACAACCAGACCATTTAATTCTTATTTAGTAATGGCATTTCACAACAGTCACGATTGGTAATTATGTGCACAATGCTCACTCTTACATACAGATATATTCGATTGAGTTTTGATTCAAATTTTCAAATCTTACTTTGTTGTTGACAGTGTTATACTGTTTTTTACAGCAAGTCAGTGTAATCGACAACTAGAACTTTCTATAACCGTCGTAGAATGGATGTTAATTTTTGTGTATATTTTAATGTTAGATTAGCTAAATGTCAGTAGATTATATAGGCTAAAGCAGAAAATGTTTAATAACCCTTCATTCAGTACAATAAGTACAAAAATTCTATATCATGGTTACAAAAATGTACCTTTATGGAAACCCTTCATACGTAAGCAGTGCATATATGTATGCTACTTATAACCATGTGTTTCGTAATTTATTCATTACATTCTTTTAGCCTGATTATATCACATTCACACACATACGTATATCTGCCTGGTGGTATAGAAAGAATATCGCATCTTACGGTTGAAAAATTATTGCCGATGAACCGGAAATTATATGCCGTGACATATCCAATCAAGTCTTCTACCTGCGAACAAAGATAGATCTGTGTTGTATATCGGGGGTCTCACAATTAAGTGCCTGTAATAATCGTAAAAGGTTCTGCATCAATTGGGCGTTGTAGCCTTGTAGATGTACGGTTTTCGACCTTTCGAGTTAAGTAGCCAATTTTACAGGTTAAATGCAGATTTACGAGTTAACTCGTTTGTCTTATGTAACATACACATATAAGAATATTTCCGTGTATTTTTAATGTCTATAAGTTCAGATATCAAAAGTAAGGGTTATTGTACGCACATCTTATAACTTGTAGTTTAACCAGCCGAAATAAAGAATTCCATGAGCTTGAAAATTTTATCATTTTCACACTGTTAACTAACTGTTTCGTCTAACAGAATTTAATGCTTTTACAATAGTATTAGGTATGCAATTATTACTAGAGGCAAACAGTCATAAGTTAATAGACTATCTTAGTTTCCATTGCAAGAACTTATGCTTCCACATTCAGCTATTGTTGATTAAGAAGTAAATATGACATTTATTTTAATAATTTATTTTTTGCTGCTATTGTTTATGTTTCATAGTTAAGCTTTGTCACGACTATCATTAGCTCACTGAGTTATTTTTCAAAACAAATATATTACAAAACTACGAGAACAGGTAAAAATTGATGTAATATTTGTTCCAAGATGAACATAATTGACTACTTTATACCGTATTCTGGCACCCCACGCGTCTCTGTTGCTCTGCAAAATAAAATAGAAATGCACATGCGTACTAATTGTGCTAGTCACACACGAATGGTTGATTAATGTCAAAATACAATTTCTGTTCTTATCAAATCTATTCTACAGTCTTCTAACAGACTAAACACGCACTTTTTGTCATGCTTGTCATCTTCACCATCAAAGAACAGGTCTTCGATAGTTTTTTCTATTCAATAAGCCTTTTTTTCTTCCTTGGTTTTCTACGGTTTCTTTTGCATAACGCTTTATTAAATTAAACTTTACGTCTGCATTTCCTCTCTGTTCCTTTATCTATATTTCGTGCGTTTGTTTCTTGTTCTTTGATTAGCTTTACTTGTAGTAGAGTACATCCATTAGCATTAATTGCTATTGACGTTTTCAAGAAACTTCTGCGCTCTCTATAGGAAACAGTTTCAAACTGCTTAGTACCTCTTGAAATAGAGAAACCCTCAAGCATGCAGACAAACGTGTATACCTTGGAGTCACACTTGATAGATCTCTAACTTAAAAATATCACTGCGAAAAAACCAAGCAAAAGGTGACTGCCACGAACAATATATTAAGAAAACTAACTAACAATCGGGCGCTAACCTTGAAGTCCTTAAAACGACGGCACGAACACTTATTTCTCTACAGCCGAATCGGAGCATGCCAAGAAGGTCAATGTAAGCCTCAACGAATCTTGCAGACTTGTAACAGGGTGCAAGAAGTCTACACCGCTAGACAGACTTTACCAAGCAGTTGGCTTTTACAATCCCAACTCACGCAGGGAGGCACATGAATTTGGCGAGAAGTTTAAGAAAGCATTCGGCCTCATGGATGAACCCTATGCAAACTATCCTTTGTCAGAAAACCCGCCAAATAGTGTCTCGTACAACTTTAAGACATGAAGAATGCTAAACCATATTAGAACAAGTATTTCTACGATAAAAACCAACCTGATCAAATGGGGCATTGCGCAACCAACTTACAAAAAATGCGACTGGTGGCCGCTACAAGATATGGAACATCATCTGTTGCAACCTGAACGATTTATGGCAAAACGAACCCCAAGTATTGGACATCGTCCAATGTTGGACTGAGAAATTGTAAAATAGTCCGGACTCGAAAAAGAAAGATTTCTCTTTGCATTTTTTCTGAAAAGTCCAAACAGCAACTCATGAAACACGTTCTCTGTTCTATTATTCTTCAGGGATCCTATTAGCATTTACAAACTTGTATATTTATTTTCACCACTCTTTTGACAGTACGTCATTCATGACCTCGTTTCTAGTAGATTGTGGTAAGCTCTTTTTTCTTTATCACAGGCTGCTCTTGTAAAAATGCCAGAGAACACTTATGTTGTTGCGGGGTTGTTGTTTGAAGACATCAATATGTTGTAATTTATAAGATTTACTGAGATACCTCTATCAACCGCACAAGTCATAAAGATATAAATTATTAAATAGTATAATAAGGGACATCCCTGAAAAAGTAGAATTGCCTTTATCCTTCGATTTTACATCATCATATCTCAAAGAAAAACAATCTGATAAATACCAGAGGAAAGTTTATAGAGATACATATGTATATGTACATATGTATGTATGTGGTAGAAGATATGATAATTTTTACCAGTATGCACAGGATACTGACACTACTACGACCGGTAAAAATCGAGAAATATGATTTTTATTCGCGTTTGTATACGTCTTGTACGTTTTATCCCAATGAGTAACAACTGTGTTAGGGGAGCTGTAGACGCCCTTTTCCCTGAAATTATTAGGTAAGAATTTTACGACAATTAAGAACCTGTAAATTAAAGTACCATAATAAATATAAAAAAATGTGTCAAAATTGAATATTTTTAGGCAAAGCCCTTGTGGTCCTATCTATATTATACTCACTCCTCGAACAATTTCTATTAAAAATTAAAATCTCACTTACTTTAAATTAGATTCAATATCTAAACTTTTTAGTCATTTATAAAGCTATCAAGTTTCTTTTAGTTATACATGTATTATACATACATACATACATACATACTCATTTACAGAAACACGAGAGGATTGCTACATCTAATGTAATTCCAAATTAAATACTGCATACTACGATACAGGTAATTATTAACTTCACATTATCCAACACATAAGAATGAAATCAGCTGCTATATACATATGTATGTACGCCTTATAAGATTATGCCAGGATCCGTTGATAATGCATTCGCAACACACTGTTGGTTGCCGCTGAAGCGAGAAATGAATGGCCGAACGCGTAGGATAATATAAAATGGGTGAAGAATTGATTGAAGCCTGTTCTGAGTTTTAAAGAAAATTATACAATTACATAATAATGACTAAAAAGCGCTGTTTATGGAGAACATTATCTTAAAAATAATAATTGTGTTATATGTACAAGACTATTAATTTTTTTATTGTCATACTCAATTAAACTTCGATATCTTCCTTGTGGATTGTATGCAAATGATTATAAAAGAATTTATTTAATATTGTCTTTTAATGTCCTCGTAAACACTTAACTATTGTGTACCGTTCGAGCTTTTATCGAATATAAATTAGATAAATTAAATATTGATAGTGTATTTGAAAACAACGGCATGTTTATTTCATTTGTTTTGTTAAAGTAAACATGGAATTAATTTCAAAATAACATATACCAACGCACCTAATATCTTCTTATCTACACTATTGTCTCGGATATCCATAATGATAGTTATTAAAGTAATCAGAAGTAACTATAATTGGAACACTGTTTCTCTGTTTGAAAACCATATCTAAACTTTTGTGTTATATACCACACTCGATTTTGTAGTCAGCGAAACAACAAATCAAATTAGCTCACAAGTTTTCCAAAATTTCATAAAATGAGTGTGTTAAATATATTCCTCCAAAAAACACATGAGAATTGTTTTTAAAACCACATATCCCTACAATCTATATTGGCCCAATGTAACATCTATTCGTCAGAGTACAGAACTCCTATAAGTTAAATACAGAAAGGACCACTTCCAGAATATGTAACTTGCCAAAATTAAAAAGATATTCCAAACTAAAACTAAATGAATACCTACATTCAATTTATTTTAAGATATTCGTTACAAAAATTTGATACAGTAAAAATCACGAAAAGCATTTGGTGCGCCATCTACACACGAATAGTCTAGCTGTAGAAATTCACTTATTTTTTACAACGATAAAAAGAATGTAGGACCCTAGCCTCGACGGGGAAATAAGTTTTGTCAATATAGGGTCGCAGCCGACTTGGCGGGTTGCATAAACTCGATTTCAGCAGCCATCTTCAAATGATATTTTCCTGCGTCCCTAGGAATGTTTCAACTTCGTAATTGTGTAAAACGATTAACGGATTTGATTATGAATTATAAATACTGAAAATAGAAAAGTTTTTATGTTATTTGCTCAACTTTCATGTAAAATTATTTATGTAGGTATATATCTACATACATATAATATTAAAGATATATATAGTATATGTATTATATGTCACAAAACTTCCACTAAATATTTTGCCGAAAATATGTT
This sequence comes from Popillia japonica, assembly GCA_004785975.1. Classification (NCBI taxonomy): domain Eukaryota; kingdom Metazoa; phylum Arthropoda; class Insecta; order Coleoptera; family Scarabaeidae; genus Popillia; species Popillia japonica. The sequence continues at coordinate 27,930 of ML219338.1, read as the reverse complement.
ACATACCTACATACAATACATTTCTATTATTAAGTAAAATGAACAAATCGTAAGACTATGTAGCATCAGTCGTAAGCAATCACTTAATAATAAATTACTACATTATTGGCATAATTTTTTCTAAAAGAAATTAAATAATTTTGCCAAAGTTAATATTAGATATTTATCCAAAACAATAAAATGATTTAGTGCATATCTAATAAAACTCTGGAATTATTCTGCTGAAGACAAACCCTGAAATGTAAAGGCTACATAGAAGAGAAATGGCCTAAAATTTCAATTTTCAAATTTTTTCATCTAATACTTAATCAAACATTTACCAGAATATTACGATATTTAGATAGTCTAAGAGCCAATTATACATAATTTACACTGATTATAACAATGGTGGTTATATCTATGCTGTTTATAAGATTTAGAGATAATTTCTTAAAACTGACTAAAAAAGAAATTAGCACTTAAAGTAAGATCAGCTCAATTTTCAGTTCTACCTAGAGAACATTTAAGTACATATGTATTAGAGAGCACTGTTACTTTCCAAATTTCACAGGATTTGCCGCTCTTTAGTACAGTCACGTTCTTTTTCATTAGCAATGGTGCAATAAGATATTTAGCTAGAATCACATGCTTCGAAAGCCATAACTTGTTAAAATGTGGACAACCGCACCACGGAAAATTGTTAAAGTATTCAAAGTGGATTAAATAATAATAATAATTTTCAGACAGCTGTATCTTTTCTAAACATGGGAACTGTTAGAAGGAGAAGGTTAACCTACATAAACAACAGCAAGGAGTGAGCGGTACTTCTTATACAACTAACACATTGAAGTCTAACGTTTAGAGCAATCCAGCTTTGAAATCAGTTTGCTGTTGCTACTGAAAAATAGACGTCAACATAAAGAATAAAAAATTACCGATAGATACATAGGTGTTTATGCTCAAGGACCGATATGCGTTCCATTTGCCGCATAGTATAAGAGGTCCCGTAGAGTATGAAGCAGCATGCCAGTTAGCAGAATAACAACTGCGATCAAATTTTATTTATTGCTAGTGACGAGTCACAATTCACTCTACACTTGGATAAGAGATATGTTTGGATTTGAAATAATAAATAATGGTGATGGTGCAGACTGGAGTAGGAAGCGGAGACCATACCAAACTTTCAGAATGATTTGCTCTAAGGTGGTTAACTTACTATTTTAGTGAATGCTATCCTGACAGATTCTATTAATCTATTAGAGACACCAGAACTCAACATAACTTGTAGATTAGTGCAAAAATTAAATACCTATAGATAGCTATTAACACAATGATTCTGAGTTACTACGAGTAAATGCAAAAATTTCGTGCAACATAGGGAATAATAGGTACATATCTATTGTAATTTGAAGAACAAACGTTTTAGGTCCATTACAACTGATCCATTCATTACGTCATATTCACACTAATGCAGTTCTGTTTATAGTAATTAGAATTTTAATGCGTTTTTTTTAAATTTAATTAGGCACTTACATATATACTATTTATATATTCATATTTATATATACTATGGTAAGTATTGACAAGCAATGTATAACAAGTTATTATCTAATTAATTAATACGTTATTAATATACTACCGTTGGCTTTTTTAGTACGGTGGTGATACATATATAAAAAATTGCAGCTCATAAAATTATTTATAAGCACAAGCATATGAGCGCATGTTTATTATAAATAGGGTCGTGTTTGTTGAACTGTAAAGAAAATTTAAAAGACGCACAGCAAAATTAATATTGCTTCTGCAACTTGCACACGTACATATATATGACTCAGCATCTTATCAATTAAGTAAGTATAGCAAAAAATGCATATAAAAACGATATTGTATTGTAGACACATGCTTTCTTGCTTTTACGAAGATATCAATACGCAAAGTAATATGTTTGTTATTCAACAACCATACACATAGCGTTTTCGATGTATTGCATTAGTTGTGACCTGAAACAAAAGAGTGACGATGTCAAACAAATTATAGAAAAATTGCTGTTAGAACTATATGTGCTAAGTTGTGTTTAGTTTGTGCTGTTTATAGAAATTTGGGACGGTCTATTTCTCGATAAAATGAGTGAAACTAAGGTTAAACTTCGCTGCGTAATAAAATTCCTGATAAAAGAAGGCATGATCCAAAAGCAATTCATGAGAGAATGGTTGCTGTATATGAGGACGATACATCATCCAAGTAAAATATTAATTTAAACTCTTTCGATTGGACCGAGAGTCAATCAATGATGACCCAAAGTCCGGACGACCCATTGAAGATCGACCTGAAGACATGGTAAAGTCGAAAATTTGGTACTGAAATTTGGTCGATTTGTAGAGGGACAAAACATTTTGATCTCGAATTATCATCGGGGATGAGACTTACTGGGACCCTCCTACTAAACAAGAGTCCTTGCAGTGGGTTCATAAGGGCCCCCTTCTCCAACAAAGAAGATTAAACAAAATTTTAAAGAAAATAAGGGAAGATCAAATATACCTCCAATGAGTTGTTCAATCTTGTATACATTAATGAAGTTACTTAATTTTAAATAAGTTCGGATACTAATTTTTTAAGTGTTTTGTATAATACAGATATTTAAAACGTAATCGTAAGAGTTTCAATATCAACATATAGAAACAAACAACGCCCAATCTATTGTTTAGACGAAACATGACTGAATTAAGGGCACACACAGACAAGCATTTACAGATGGTGTAAGAAAATACAAGAATGGTTACTTCAAAAGCAAATACTGTTTGATCCATTCACGGTGTGATTAGAGTTGTTGGAAATAATAAATCATAACAAAGAAGGTTACAATGTACACTCACCTGAAAGAAGTTGTAGAACGATTTACATATAATCGCTATGTAAATCGTTCTACAACTTCTTTCAGGTGAGTGTACACGTTGTGGACGAATTAGCAACAGAGAGTAATAAAATTGTACCACCTTACCATTGTGAATTGAATCCTATTGAATTAGTTTGGGCACAAATAAAAAATGAAGTAGCTGCAAAAAATAAAAGCTTCGAATTAGCTAAAGTGAAAGACCTTTTGTTAACCGCTATTACAAATATGTAACCTCAGAAACGTGGTCAAAATGTGTAGAACATGTGATTAAAGAAGAAGGCAAAATATGCAGGTTACCTAGATGGCTTAATATATGATATGGTGGAACCATTTACTATTTCGCTTGGAAGTGATAACATAAGCGACAGTGATATAGACAGCGATAGTGATTCTGTTGAAAAATTGTAGAATTATGTATATAAAATATAATATCACTATTGTAGTTTGATGAACCAGCTAGTGCTTCTTTCTATTGTAATTCATAATAGGGTGTAACATGTAACACAATTGTAAATGTCTGAAATACAAATTTTATGTTAATATATTTATATTATTTGTGGCACAAATTTATATTTGTGCCACAAATAGGTGTGTATAATGCAAATAATAAAATACATATTAAAATTGTTGTGCACTTATTTTTTTTTATAAATGTGTTGTATATTTAAATTAAATTAAATATAGATAGAAGTGTAATAATTAAGTATCTACTTGATTTCATTGTAATTTTATCATTTAAATTTACCGCCAAACTAGCTGTCAGGTTAATGTGTCTAATGTGATGCGGATTTTACACTAAAAAACAGAGTATACAATATGAGTATTGCGTAGGCAGTGTTGATGTACATATGCGGTCGTAAAACCTGTCCTTTGGCGCACACTACAAAGATTTCCGGAAAGTAAAACATATGTATGACAGCTATAGTAGTTACACATAGATTTTGTTTTGGTGTGCTATTCTACGATCGTCGAAATAACGTGTAATTTGTAGAACTCGTGTAATAAAAACCTGTTTAGGAAGATAACATAACTGTGATGTAATATCTAATGCAAGAACGCTTTACGTATATGTATCAAGATTAGACATTATTCATCATCTTCGGCATGTATCTACTAATATTAAGAATAGCAACTAAATCCCCATAGCAATAAGGACAAACTTATAATTATAAGATCGAAATATATTTACATTCTATTAAAAAATCACCTAACTGTGGAAATAAAGTAGTACACCTATAAACGACAATTGTGGCTGCCATGTTATAATAATGCAGTGTTTATTATAACATGACAGCCACAATTGTAAACCGTAATTTTGGGATTCACGTTCACTATAAAGATAAAAAACCAAATTAATAAAACAAACTACTAAAGTAGAATACCTTGATTTAACAATACAAAGCAACCTCAAATAGGACAAACACATAATAGAGCTTCTACATAAAAATGCAAAAGCTATTGCCGGAATTCATAAAATAAAATCAATTATACCCCAACAACTGAAAAAATCTGTCTGCCATTCAGTATTTACATCCCATACGAACTTTCTGATGAATGTTTGGAGCGTCACAACAAAAAAGAACTTACAAAAACTCCAAAGAAAAAAACAAAATTTTGAAAATCCTACATTCACTGGAGAAAGGAACTCCAACAATAGAACTAATAAGGCTAAAGAATCTTATACAAATATACACAATTCAGAACAACATGATAAAGACACACATGAAATTAACAAATAACAAGGAAACGCATGAACACAACACAAGAAGATGATCATATATAAGAACTGAAAGAATAACTTGTAGTAAATTCACAAACATACCAACGGCG